>QXTE01000414.1:305175-334296 GCA_003942145.1 Platysternon megacephalum
CACTTGCCAGCACACACATATACAGGAAGACTCACAGGTAAATACAGCCATCTGCAGACAATGGCCCTGGTTAATGGGAGTCATCAAGATTCCAAACCACCATTAATGGCCCACACTTTGCATAATTACAATAGGCCCTCAGAGTTATATTTTATATTTCTAGTTTTAGATACAAGAGTGGTACATTTATACAAATAGGATGATCACTCAGTAGATTATAAGCTTTGTAATGATACCTTACAAGAGACCTTTTGCATGAAGCATATTCCAGTTACATTATATTCACTTATGTTTTTATAAAACTATTCCAGTTACATTATATTCACTTATCATGTTTTTATAAAACCATATAGACTGCACAACGTCACACACCCAAAATAGCTTTCTTGGGCATTCAGCTTAAAGGTTACAAGCAAATAAAAGCATCTGGAGTTAGCACAGAGGAGATCCACAAGCCAAAATAAAGAATAAACCTAATCGCATTTATCTAAACGTTCCCATCCAAATAATTCATTCTAGGTATGGAAGATAATTTTTCATACCTGGTACAAACCTTACACAGCATTCCTGCTTATAGCATTGCTGCTCCCTGTCCCTGCAGCCCAGAGAACAACAGACAAAGGGAAAGTTTCTTTCGTATTTTAAAAGTTCTAGCCTTCCCATTGGCTCTCTTGGTCAGGTGCCCACTCCTTTTCTTTTACCTGTGGGCTTGTTAACCCTTTACAGGTAATGCAAGCAGAGAACAGCCCAAGAGGGGTTTTACACCTAACTGGCTGGCTGGGTGTCCATCAAATGGAGTACTCCCCACCTCTTCATGTATTCCACGCCCCCCAAATCACAGACGGTGCTGGCCAGCCTTGTTCAGGTTGGGTCCACACTGGCTGGGATTTCTTCCTGGAAGCTTAGGAAACAGAGTTAATAAGATACATGCACCTCTAATTTTATTAATAATTAAATGAAGAACTTGTGACGGGTTGGTTCACAGAAACCCCCTTGGGAGCTGCCAGCTGATGTGCAAAGGCTACCTCTGGTTCTATTCTCCCCTGCCAGCTACAGGTAGTTCCAGCACTCAAAGTCTTGCTGACAGCCAGACACACCTATCTGCTCCAGACACAGACCAGAGTCTGAACCACCTATCCCAAAGCTGCAGGGTTACCTGAGAACAGCTCACAGAAGTCTGCTTGCCTTTAACACTCAGATGCCCAATTCCCAATGGGGTCTAACCCAGATAAATCCGTTTTACTCTGTATAAGCTTTATACAGAGTAAACTCATAAATTGTTCGCCCTCTATAACACTGATAGAGAGATATGCACAGCTGTTTGCTCCCCCAGGTATTAATACATACTCTGAGTTAATTAATAAGTAGAAAGTGATTTTATTAAATACAGATAGTAGGATTTAAGTGATTTCAAGTAGTAACAGACAGAACAAAAGAAGTTACCAAGCAAAATAAAATAAAATACGCAAATCTATGTCTAATTGCACTAAATACAGATAAGATCCTCACCAGTTCCAAAATGTTCTCTTTTACAGGCTAATCTTCTTTTAGCCTGGGTCCAGCAATCACTCACACCCCCTGTAGTTTTCAGTTTCCTTCAAGTGTCCTGTGGGGGTGGAGAGGCTCCTTCTTTAGCCAGCTGAAGACAAAATGGAGGGGTCTCCCACAGGTTTAAATAGACTGTCTCTTGTGGGTGGAGACCCCCTCCTCTCCCTCTGTAGAATCCAGTCACAGAATGGACATTCGAAATCACATGGGCAGGTCACATGCCCATGCATGACTCAGGACTGCAGGTAGCAGCCATTACCCACATGCTGCCTTGAACGTCCTCAGGTAGACTTCTAATGTGGATTGGAGTCCTGCAAGCTCTTTTGTCTGTTAAGTGCCCCCTGACTGAACACCTAATTTGCACATTCCTTTCCCAAGAAGTCATCAAATGTTCTAACTGAGGCCCCTTAGAAATTAAGCAATCATACAGCCAATGTTCATAACTTTGAACACACAAATGGTGCCTGTATACAACTAGGGTGAACATAACCAGTAGATCATACCCTTTACATAGATATGTTATATGGCCTATGTAGCAAAACCCTAGTCCAGTTATATCATATTCCCACAAAGCCTTAGGGGAGGTACCGTCACAGAACTAAACAGTACTTTTTATATTTTAAGGACTACAATGCTACAATACTTAGAATGCAGGGACATTTTTACCCGGCTGATTCTGGGAAACCTTCCCGGGAGAGTGCATCAGCCACTTTGTTAGAGGCTCCTGAAATGTGTTGTGTCTCAAAATCAAAGTCTTGAAGAGCTAAACTCCCCCGAAGAAGTTCTCTGTTATTCTCGTTGACTGTGTCAAGCTACTTCAGTGCAGCATAGTTGGTCTGCAGGTGGAAAGGCTGTCCCCAAATGTGTGGGCGTAGCTTCTCCAGAGCATACACAATGCTGTAACATTCTTTTTCTGAGACTGACCAGTGGCTTTCCCTCTCAGAAACTTTTTTGCTGATTAACACGACAGGATGGAATTGTTGATCTGGTCCTTCCTGCATTAAAACTGCTCCCACACCACGTTCGGACGCATCTGTGGTTACAACAAACGGTTTGTCGAAGTTTGGGGCCCTCAGTACTGGGTCAGATGTAAGGGCCGCCTTAAGCTGGTTAAAGGCTTTTTGACACTTTTCAGTCCACTGAACGGCATTTGGCTGTTTTTTCCTGGTCAGGTCTGTCACTGTGGTGGCAATTTGGCTGTAGTGTGGTAGAAATCATCGGTAATACCCAGCCAAGCCCAAGAAGGATTGCACCTGCTTCTTTGGCTTAGGGACAGGCCAGTTTTGAATAGCATTTACCTTATCCTGTAGGGGGTTGATAGAACCTTGACCCACCTGGTGTCCAAGGTACGTTACCCTGTTTAGGCCTATTTGACACTTTTTGGCCTTAACGGTTAATCCTGCCTCACTTATGCGCTGGAAGACAGCTTGGAGGTGTTCCAAGTATACTGCCCATGAATCTGAGAATATAGCCACATCATTGAGGTACGTGACTGCAAATTCCCCAGATCCAGCCAGAAGGTTATCTACCAGTCTCTGGAAGGTGGTGGGTGCATTTTGCAGCCCGAAAGGCAGCACATTAAATTCATACAGCCCTACATGGGTGATGAAGGCTGACATTTCCTTGGTGGGGTCATCTAGAGGCACTTGCCAGTACCCCTTAGTTAAGTCTAAGGTGGAGATGAACTGGGCACGTCCCAAGCAGGAATACTGTGTAAGGTTTGAACCAGGTATGAAAAATTATCTAGAAGGAAATATTTGGATAGGGAACGTTTAGATAAATGCGATTAGGTTTATTCTTTATTTTGGCTTGTGGATCTCCTCTGTGCTAACTCCAGATGCTTTTGTTTTCTTGTAACCTTTAAGCTGAACCCCCAAGAAAGCTATTTTGGGTGCTTAATTATTTGAATTGCTCTTTTAAAATCTAGCAACAGCCTAAGTTCCAGATGTATTTTCTTTCTTTGTGTTTTAATAAAGTTTACCTTTTTAAAGAAGGATTTGGATTCTTGTGTACCTAAGGGGTTTGTGCATATGCTTTTTGATTAGCTGGTGGCCACAGCTAATTTCCTTCATTTTCTTTCTCAGCTCTTCCCCAGAGGGGGTAGAGGTGAAAGGGCTTGATGGTATCCCACAGGGAGGAATTCCCAAGTGTTCCTTCCTGGGTCCAAGGATTTTTTGTTTGCATTTGGGTGCTGGCAGCATTTGTCCAAGATCAGAAGGAAGCTGTAACCTTGGGAGTGTAATACAAGCCTGGAGTGGCAAGTATTAATTTTTAAAATCCTTCCGGGCCCCCACTTTCTGCACTCGGAGTGACAGAGTGAGGACTCAGCGTTGACATGGTGGAACAGCAGTGGGATCATTTTGAAGCAGGAACACAGACCTCAGGATTTTTAAAGGACACATTTTTCCTTTTGGCTGCTTGAAAGCCAGGAAAGTTTTTTTTTCTTTCTTTGCTGCCTGAGGGGGAACAGGCACACCAAAGGAGCCAAGGAGTCCAGCAAGCAGTTTATATTGTTTTCTTTTCTAGCTTCATGGCAACGAGATAGTTAGGCTAGAGTAGGGCAGCCTGTGCATGAGGTTGAGGTCAGGCACCGAAACCCTAGAGCAACCAGTCTTTGCAAAGCGGCACGCCATGGAGAAGACAGACCCAGATCAAGCCCAGACATCCAGCTCCATGACAGAAATGCAGGGAAAGGATGGGGGACTGGGAACTTCTCAGGAGGGAAGGGTCAGCCCTCCCCAAACCGACATCCCGGTGCCAGGATGGAGGGATGCCTTTAACTCAGGTCCAGTTCTAACTAAGGCATAAAGGAATTTCTTCCTAGAGATGAAGCGCTTGGAAGCGGAGGAGAGGAGAGAGGAGGAGAGCTTGAAAATGAAGCTCTTGAAGGCGAAAGAGGAGGTAAAGCGCTTGGACGTGGAGGCAAAGCGCTTGCAGGCGGAAACGGAGGCAAAGCGCTTGGAGGCGGAAACGGAGGAGAGAGGAGAAGAACTTGGAAATGAAGCACTTGAAGGCGGAAGCAGAGCTAAAGCGCTTGGAAGAGGAGGCGAAGCGCTTGCAGGCAGAAACGGAGGCGAAGCGCTTGGAGGCGGAAACGGAGGAGAGGAGACAGGCGAAGCGCTTGGAGGTGACAATGGAGTCGAAGCGCTTAGAGCTGGAAAAGGCTAAGCTGGATCAACCAGGTAACCCTAACAGTCCTTCTCCAGGTACCGATCCCCATTCCAAGAAATTCCCCACATACTAGGTAGGCGACGATACAGAGGCCTTCTTAGAAAATTTTGAAAGGGCCTGCCTTGGGTACAACACCCCTATAGACCAGTATATGGTGGAGCTGGGGCCACAGCTCAGTGGACCCTTAGCAGAGGTGGCAGCTGAAATGCCTAAAGAACACATGAATGTGTATAAACTTTTTAAACAAAAGGCCAGAATTAGAATGGGGCTAACACCCGAGCATGCCCGTCAGCGGTTCAGAGCCCTAAGGTGGAAACCAGACGTGGCATTTTCCCGACATGCCTATCACGTTGTAAAAAATTGGGATGCCTGGATATCAGGAGCAAGTGTTAAATCTCTAGACGATCTGTCTCTCCTAATGCAAATGGAGCAGTTCTTAGAGGGTGTTCCTGAGGACATAGAAAGGTACATCCTAGATGGGAAGCCCAACACTGTAACCGAGGTGGGGGAGCTCGGAACCAAGTGGGTGGAGGTGGCAGAGAAGAAGGAAGCTAGTAGCAGTTGGTGTGGATACCAGAAGGGGCAACCCGAGCTGACACCCCACCATCGGGGTCAGCCCAAAGCCCCACCTCACAAGGAGGAGCCCTCCACGCAGCCAGGGAGACCCCAGATGCCCTTTCGTCCCACCACCCCACTCTCCAAGCACCCACCTCGCCCCAGTGACCAGTAAGCTGGGCGATGCTTGAAATGTAAGGAGCTGGGGCATGTGAAGGCCAACTGCCCCCAAGAGCACCAGCCGACTACAACTCACCACCCTGGAATCTCACCCCTGCCACCATGTCAAGGCTGAATCCCCACTCTGTCACTCCGAGTGCAGAAAGTGGGAGCCTGCAAGGATTTAAAAATTAATATGGGCCACTCCAAGCTTGTCTTAGGGCAGGTCTTCACTACCCGCCAATCCGGCGGGTAGAGATCGATCTATCGGGGATTGATTTATCGCGTCTAGTGTAGACGCGATAAAATCGATCCCCGATCGCTCTGCCGTCGACTCTGGAACTCCATCGCAGCGAGAGGCGGAAGCGGAGCACAAGGGGCTGGTGGAGACACAGGCTGGGACCCTAAAGCTACTGGGCAGGTGTTTTGTGCTGCAGCCAGCGCCCCCTAGAGGGGAAAGGCCCCTTGTGCCATTTCCCACACTCCTGAGCCAGCCAGTCCCCAACCCTGGCTAAAAAAAAAATGTGATTCCGGGAATGAGCGATCAACATGAGCCTCGAAATCCAGAGCAGCTGCTGCATCTGCCAGGGCCAGGAGGGAATTAACCCCTATAAGGGAAGGCTGGGCTTGCGGTAAATGCACTAGCCTGGGACCCAGGACACCTGGGTTCAGTGATTTCATGCAGACTGTCATACTCCTGGGGGAATTCTGTGCACAATATTTCAAAATTCTGCATATTTTCTTTGTCAAAATAAAATAGAAACACACCAGTTTCAATTATTTTGGAATTTATTTCAAAATATGTGGCATCAAGTATATCTGTAACTGGGTACACGTCTGGCTCTGTTGATCTGTTTCCTTATTTCCTCGTGCGGGTACTGTAGTTTTGAGAATGCTTGGTGGAGATTTTGTAGTTGTTGGTCTCTGTCTGAGGGGTTAGAGCAGATGCGGTTGTACCTCAGTGCTTGGCTGTAGACAATGGATCTTGTGGTGTGCCCGGGATGGAAGCTGGAGGCATGAAGGTAGGCATAGCGGTCGGTAGATCAACAGAGCCAGACGTGTACCCAGAAGCCTCCTACTGCAAGACAAACCCAAGAAAGAAACCAACAGGACTCCACTGGCCATCACATACAGTCCCCAGCTAAAACCCCTCCAACGCATCATCAGAGATCTACAACCCATCCTGGACAATGATCCCACACTTTCACAAACCTTGGGTGGCAGGCCAGTCCTCGCCCACAGACAACCTGCTAACCTGAAGCACATTCTCACCAGTAACTGCACACCGCACCAAAGTAACTCTAACTCAGGAACCAATCCATGCAACAAACCTCGATGCCAACTCTGCCCACATATCTACACCAGCGACACCATCACAGGACCTAACCAGATCAGCCACACCATCACTGGTTCATTCACCTGCACATCCACCAATGTAATATACGCCATCATATGCCAGCAATGCCCCTCTGCTATGTACATAGGCCAAACTGGACAGTCTCTAAGGAAAAGGATAAATGGACACAAATCAGATATTAGGAATGGCAATATACAAAAACCTGTAGGAGAACACTTCAACCTCCCTGGACACACAATAGCAGATGTTAAGGTCACCATCTTGCAGCAAAAAAACTTCAGGACCAGACTTCAAAGAGAAACTGCTGAGCTTCAGTTCATCTGCAAATTTGACACCATCAGCTCAGGATTAAACAAAGACTATGAATGGCTTGCCAACTACAGAACCAGTTTCTCCTCCCTTGGTTTTCACACCTCTACTGCTAGAACAGGACCTCACCCTCCCTGATTGAACTAAACTCGTTATCTCTAGCTTGCTTCTTGCTTGCATATATATACCTGCCCCTGGAGATTTCCACTTACTTGCATCCGAAGAAGTGGGTATTCACCCACGAAAGCTCATGCTGCAAAACCTCTGTTAGTCTATAAGGTGCCACAGGATTCTTTGCTGCATATACAATACAGTATATCTGTAACATATACAATACAGGGACACAAAAATTGTCCCCCAGCAGTAGAGAGTTAAAGAAATCCCTACGACAACCCAGTTCCTGTTTCTCTGCCCCCTCCCACCCAGAGCCCAGACGTGGGGTATCCCCCCAACCCAGACAACCGCACCCCCTCCTGCCAAAACCCAGCTGCGTGGTGCCCCCCTGCTCAGACTCCCGCACACCCTACCCCCAGAGCCCAGCCATGGACCCAGACACCCCCAGTCTCTCCCCCACAGAGCCCAGGGATCCAGAGGGACAGACAGCCTGATGCTGGGTACCGGACTTGTATGGAGTTTCCTGCCTGCCACTGCCTTCCTCCAGAGCATGCTGAGAACTGCAGCTTCCAGGAACCCTCCAGCTCCCTCCCCCTCCCCGCGGCAGTGTCCTCTATGTGCAATCTGGGCTCTGACAGGTCCAGCGGCCCCTTGTGGAGGCCAGCCCATTTCGGGGATGTGTGTGTGGGGGGGAAATTCTGTGCAAACAACATTAATTTCTGTTCAAATTCTGCATTGGATAGTGACGCAGAATTCCCACAGAAGTAAGAATGAGGATCTGGTGGGTGCCAGGGGGGAATTAACCCCCTCAGGGCTGGAAGAGTCCCTGCCTGCTGGGACAGAGATGCAAAGAGTATTTCAAGGATAAAAGCAGCCTAAGGAATCAGCTGTCCTGACTCCAGAGGGCCAACTTCTGGGACAAAAGTGGGACAGGTTTGAAACAGTGATGATTTTATAGAGTATTAGAATATTAGGGTTGGAAGAGATCTCAGGAGGTCATCTAGTCCAATCCCCTGTTCAAAGCTTATGTTTTCTTCCAAGTCATTGAAAAAAAGTTAAATAGCACAGGGCCAAGAACAGATGCCTGGAGGACCTCACTAGAAACACTCCTTCGATGACGATTCCCATTTACAATTACATCTAGAGACCTGACAGTGAGCCAGCTTTTTATCCATTTAACGTGTGCCATCTTAATTGTACATCTTAAATGTTCTAGTTTTTAATCAAAATGCACGGTACTAAGTTAAACACCTTACAAAAGTCTATGTGTATTAAATCAACACTATTACCATTACCAGCCAAACTTGCAGTCTTCTAAAAAAAAACAAGATATCAAGTTAGTTTGACTGGATCTATTTTCCATAAACCCATGTTGATTGGCATTAATTACATTACCATCCTTTAGTTCCTTATTAATTGAGTCCCATATCAGCTACTCTGTCTTCCCTGGGATTGATATCAGACTGACAGGCCTATAACTACCTGGGTCATCCTGTTCACTCTTTCTAAATATTGACTCAACATTAGCTTTCTTACAGGCTTCTGGAACTTCCCCAGTGCTCTCAGACTTCTTGAAAATTTGCTGCCCCAAAGAGCATCCAATTCAAACAGACACATTCTTCTCATTGTACAGATGGGGAAACTGAGACCAAGGGAGATTGTTTCAAAACCTGCCTAAGGGGTTTGGGTGCCATCAGTGATCCTTGAAAATACCTGCCCTGATCCTGGGCAGAGCTGGGAACAGGTCCCAAATTTCTTGGGTCCCTAATGTCTAACCTCCTTCCTGCAGATTAAGCCCATGACTTCTTGTCCTGCCTTCAGTGGACATGGAGAACAATTGATCCTCATCCTCTTTATAACAGCCCTTCACATATTTGAAGACTGTTATCAGGTCCCACCACCCCTTGGCACCTCTGTGAGGCAATACTTCCCCACTTGCAAGCACAGAGTCTGAGTGTAGAAAAGAAACTTTTAATGAAAGGAGGGAAGTGACCTGACATTAATTAGGTAAAATGCCACAAGCAGGATTCAGAATCATAAAACTGTGAGCAGGACGCCCATCCCAGTGTACATCTTGAGTTCTACAACCAGAAGTTCCATTTCTGTGCCCCACTCTGCTCCTTACCACACCCCACTCACAGCGGTTGTCCTTGGTCAGTGAGGACTCAAGGTTCAGAGGTGCATCTGTGTGAGTTCGCCTCCCACCCAGGGAAAAAGTCTCCTTGTTTGCTCTGCATCTGAGTGCTTGTTCTAGCCAGCCACCGTTCCGCTCTGCTGGCCACCTCACCAGTTCCCGTCATCCACCCTCACTGGCCGCTTGCTCGCCGCTCCCACCAGCCTCCTGCTCGCCGGTCACCTTCTGCTGCCACTTGCCTCTCTGCTGTGACCTCTGCTGCTCAGTCTCTTGTGGTTCCACCCAATTCTTAGTGACTGTCAGCTCTTAATGGGGGAACCTGAAGCAGGCTGGGCAGAAACGCTGTCCCACCATAAGAGATTTCAACTCTAGTGAGCACTTAACAAAACAAAAGACTCCTAATGCAGCCTATTTAGCTCCATCTTTGAAGAGTGGGGAAGAACAGGTTAAATCAGACCGGGGACCCTTAGGCAGAAGCCACATCTCCTGGCAGGGACACCTGTCCCAACCCCCTCTGACTTTCACAGGGGTCTGGCATTTGAGCCCCTGGCTTAGCGAGTTCCTTTCAGCTGAGGGTGACCCCCTCAATCAGGACAGGCTAAGCACAGTTCTGCTCCCTTTCCTCATACAATAAAGATAACAACATTGATAACAACATTTCACTACCCCTGCATTCAGTACTAAAGTGATTTGAAACCCAACACCAGCCAAAGTTGATCACTTTGAGCAATACAGCTTCTGTCTGCCGGATACCTAGGCAGAGTAAATGTGTTCATGTACATACAGTTTGCTCCTGAAATCTCTCCCTCTCCAAGCTAGCTGTCAGGGGTGAGCTCATTCAGACCCTGTTTACACAGGTATCAAAGTTAGGCTGACTGGTCTATAATTCCCTGGATCCTCTTTGTTCCTCTTTTTAAAGATAAGTACTATGTTCACTCTTCTCCAGTCCTCTGGGACCTCACCTGTCCTCCAGAGGTTCTTGATGATAATTGCTAACGGTTCTGAGATTGCTTCAGCTAGTTCCTTAAGTATCCTAGGAGGAATTTCATCAGGCGCTACTAAGTTGAATACATCTAACTTATCAAAATATTCTTTAACCTGTTCTTAACCTATTTTGGCTTGTGTTCCTTCCTCCTTGCTAATATTAATTGCATAGAGTATCTGGTCTAGGGGTTACAGCCAGGGGCTAGGAGCCAGGACTCCTGGGTTCTATTCCCGGCTCTGCTGTGTCATTACCCCTCTGCTGCTGCACAGTCATAGCTCCCAGCTGTAGTGTGTCACAGAGCCTACCACATCCCCTTTGCATGAAATAGTTGTGGTTATCGGGGCCGAGGGCTGGTCTGCCCAGCCCCAGCCTGCTCACGGTTGGGCCACTGTGAGAAAGATCAAAGGGCCCTGTTCTCACCCGCCACTGAGATCAGTCAGTGTGAGCCACAGACCGAGACACAGGCAGGGAGCTGAGCGAGGATGGGGCCAGGTGAGTAAGAGCTCCAGATGTGCCCAGCTGTGAGCTGGCACGCAGAGAAGCCCTGAATCTTGATAGACCCATCCCCACTGGGGTCTTCTCCGTCCAGTGGTACAGCATCCAGCTGTGCTGGGACCCAGCTGCCGGGTTGATGCAAGGCCTTTCTTCCCCACCAGCCCGTGTGGCTGGAAACTGAGACACGTGAGCCCCACATTCAGATGAGTGTGTGGGCGACCCTGAGGTTTCCTCCCTTCCATCTTCGCCCAGCTCAGTCTATGCCCCCAGGCCTGAGGCCAATGCACCGTCCCTGCACTGACTCTGAACATGCAGCTCCAGATCTTGCTCCTGCTCCCCATGGCCTTTCTCCTGCCCCCAGGGGCTCAGGCTGGTGAGTACGGCAGGGATCAGGGCCTCCTGGGGCTTTGGGGGGGTCTGAGGGATGGGGGCGCTGTGGTTGGTATCTAGAGACCCTCTGGGGTGAACGGGGGGTGTGGGGGGGGTGTTCTCAACATCTGGATCGATGGAGAGTTGGACAGCAGCTGCTGGGGCTGCATCCAATGGACCTCAGTCCCGATGGGTGCCAGGCGAGGGCTGGGCAGCTGTGCACATCTGGGGAGTGGGGTTGCCAGCACTGGGGGTGACAAAGCTGCTTCTGCTGGAGTGTTCCATCTGCGCCTGCTCTAATCCCTCACCTCATCTCTTCTCGGGGTTCCAGGGAAGATCATCGGCGTCCAGGAAGCCGAGCCGCATTCCCGCCCCTACATGGCCTATCTCAAGATAAAAACCTCCAAGGGTGAAGCGAAGTGTGGGGGGTTCCTGGTGCGGGAGGATTTTGTGCTGACAGCCGCTCACTGCGCTGATGGGTAAGAGCCTGTCTCTGCACTCCAGTGTCTCCCCGAACCCATGACCCAGCTGTGCAGGGATACAACCGTACAGCACCCTGAGATGTGCAGGGATTTAGCTGTGCAGCATCCATCCAGCTGTGCAGAGATCCAGCCATGCAGGAATCCAGCTGTTCAGCATCCCCAGTTGTGCGGGGATCCAGCCATTCAGCACCTATTAGGCTGTTCAGGGCTCTGTTTGTGTAGGGATCCAGCTGTGCAGCAGTCCCCCCCCTTACTTTAATGTTTTTCTGTGTGAAAGGCAAACAGAAGACTAACGACCTTCAGACCAATAACTGGATCATTCATATTCATAATTTAACACATTACAATTCATTTAATTTGTTCAATATCAGTTAAGTTGTTATTTAGTATCTACATCATTGGGGACAGGTCTCCGGCCTGTGTTCTCCAGGGGCCAGACTAGACAATCGCATGGTTTCCCCGTGGCCTTGGAACCTAGGAAACTTGAGGAGCTAACTGAGATCAGGGCCCCCGTTGTGCCAGGCACTGCACAGACCCTGACCGAGATGGGTGACCTAAGAGTAAGAGAAAGAGACAGATGACAATTGTTATGGGGGAGCAACCCCATACTGAGCCCCCACCCCACTCCCTGCAGGATGGCCCCTCGCCCTACCCACTGCAGCCCAGCGTTCCCTAGCACCACGCAGGGGTTAGCACTGCCTCCAAGGACCTCCAGTTCTAGCCCAATCTCCGTCTGGCTTCCAGGGACATCACTGTGCTCCTCGGAGCCCACAATGTCGGTCGCGCTGAGGAGACCCAGCAACGAGTCTCTGTGCGGCGGAAGATCCCCCATCCCGATTACAACAATATGAGCCATGAGAACGACCTGATGCTGCTGCAGGTACCTGCCCCCGCAGCCCCCAGCGCCCACCCTGGCCTGGCTCCCATCCGGGCAGTGCGCTGACCCCTCTGATCTCCCCCCATTGCAGCTGGCGGAGCCGGCGGAGCTGAACGATGCCGTGGGCACCATCCCGCTGCCCCAGGCTGGCCACACTGTGGAGCCGGGGTCCGTGTGCAGCGTGGCAGGATGGGGCAAAACCAACCGCTACACAACCACCAGCATCCTCCACGAGGTGGAGCTGGAGGTGATGCCAGATGAGACCTGCCAGGAGGACCAGCAGCTCCGACGCTACTACAAGCCCTCGAAGATGATGTGTGGGGGGGACCCTGCTGAGGACAAGGCCTGGTTCTTGGTAAACGCCCAGTCCCTGGGGGGTGGCTGGGCTGGGAGCTTCCCCAGGAGGCCAAGGGAGTTAGGGGATCAGTTAGGGTGACCTTCAATGGGCAACACAGAGACTGGGATCTTTCTATCTATCCCCATACACTATCTATCTGCCTGTCTAGACTGCAATCCCTGCTATAGAGCAGCTCAGAGAGGACAGGTGAAGGCTGTGCTCCGAGCTCGTATTCACCCTCTACCTGCTTTGATTTCTCAGGGCTACTCCGGGAGCCCCCTGGTGTGCGATGGGATGGCCCATGGCATCGTCTCCTTCGGCAAAAAGGACGGGTCCCTCCCGAGGGTGTTCACCAAGGTCTCCGCGTACATGCCCTGGATCAAGAAAACAATGAGGGCTCTGTGACGAAGTGGGAATGTTCTTCATAGAATCATAGAATCTCAGGGTTGGAAGGGACCTCAGGAGGTCATCTAGTCCAACCCCCTGCTCAAAGCAGGACCAAACCCAACTAAATCAGCCCAGCCAGGGCTTTGTCAAGCCTGACCTTAAAAACCTCTAAGGAAGGAGATTCCACTACCTCCCTAGGTAACCCATTCCAGTTCTTCACCACCCTACTAGTGAAAAAGTTTTTCCTAATGTCCAACCTAAACCTCCCCCTCTGCAACTTGAGACCATTACTCCTTGTTCTGTCATCTTCTATCACTGAGAACAGTCTAGATCCATCCTCTTTGGAACCCCCTTTCAGGTAGTTGAAAGCAGCTATCAAATCGCCCCTCATTCTTCTCTTCTGCAGACTAAACAATCCCAGTTCCCTCAGCCTCTCCTCGTAAGTCATGTGCTCCAGCCCCCTAATCATTTTTGTTGCCCTCCGCTGGACTCTCTCCAATTTATCCACATCCTTCTTGTAGTGTGGGGCCCAAAACTGGACACAGTACTCCAAATGAGGCCTCACCAGTGCTGAGTAGAGGGGAATGATCACATCCCTCGATCTGCTGGAAATGCCCCTACTTATACAACCCAAAATGCCATTAGCCTTCTTGGCAACAAGGGCACACTGTTGACTCATATTCAGCTTTTCGTCCACCGTAACCCCTAGGTCCTTTTCTGCAGAACTGCTGCCCAGCCATTCGGTCCCTAGTCTATAGCAGTGCATGGGATTCTTTCGTCCTAAATGCAGGACTCTGCACTTGTCCTTGTTGAACCTCATCATATTTCTTTTGGCCCAATCCTCTAATTTGTCTAGGTCCCTCTGTATCCTATCCCTACCCTCCAGCGTATCAACCACTCCTCCCAGTTTAGTGTCATCTGCAAACTTGCTAAGGGTGCAGTCCACACCATCTTCCAGATCGTTAATGAAGATATTGAATAAAACCGGCCCCAGCACCGACCCTTGGGGCACTCCACTTGATACCGGCTGCCAACTAGACAAGGAACCATTGATCACTACCCGTTGAGCCCGACCATCTAGCCAGTTTTCTATCCACCTTACCGTCCATTCATCCAGCCCATACTTCTTTAACTTGCTGGCAAGAATACTGTGGGAGACTGTATCAAAAGCTTTGCTAAAGTCCAGAAATAGCACATCCACTGCTTTCCCCTCATCCACAGAGCCGGTTATCTTATCATAGAAGGCAATTAGGTTAGTCAGGCATGACTTGCCCTTGGTGAATCCATGCTGACTGTTCCTGATCACTTTCCCCTCCTTTAAGTGGTTCAGGATTGATTCCTTGAGGACCTGTTCCATGATTTTTCCAGGGACTGAGGTGAGACTAACTGGCCTGTAGTTCCCTGGATCTTCCTTCTTCCCTTTCTTAAAGATGGGCACTACATTAGCTTTTTTCCAGTCGTCCGGGACCTCCCCCGATCGCCATGATTTTTCAAAGATAATGGCCAATGGCTCCGCAATCTCATCGGCCAACTCCTTTAGCACCCTCGGATGCAGCGCATCCGGCCCCATGGACTTGTGCTCGTCCAGCTTTCCTAAATAGTCCCGAACTACTACTTTCTCCACAGAGAGCTGGTCACCTCCTCCCCATACCGTGCTGCAGAGTGCAGCTGTCTGGGAGCTGACCTTGTCTGTGAAGACAGAGGCAAAAAAAGCATTTAGTACACTAGCTTTCTCCACATCCTCTGTCACTAGGTTCCCTCCCTCATTCAGCAAGGGGCCCACACTTTCCTTGACTTTCTTCTTGTTGCTAACATACCTAAAGAAACCCTTCTTGTTACTCCTAACATCTCCGGCTAGCTGCAACTCCAAGTGTGATTTGGCCTTCCTAATTTCACACCTGCATGCCTGAGCAATACTTTTATACTCCTCCCTGGTTATTTGTTCAATCTTCCACTTCTTGTAAGCTGTTTTTTTGTGTTTAAGACGAGCAAGGATTTCACTGTTAAGCCAAGCTGGTCGCCTGCCATATTTACTTTTCTTCCTACACATGGGGATGGTTTGTTCCTGCAACCTCAATAAGGTTTCTTTAAAATACAGCCAGCTTTCCTCTACTCCTTTCCCCCTCATGTTATTCTCCCCTCTTCTTGATGTGGTCTTTGAATACTGAGAGGGGAGTATTGACTGGAGAAGGCTGCAGGGGAGCTTGGCTGGGACTGCCTGCATTTGGAAAGGGAGGATACTTGAGCATGTAACATGAGAACCCAGGAGGGGGGTTGAAGGCCAGGTAACACCTCTGACCGGGATTCTGGACAAAGCACACAAAGGCTAGGGGAGGAGCCAGGGGGAAGGCCAGAAAGGAGACGCCTGGAGGGAGTTTCAGTTTTGGAGCTGGCTGGAAAATGGAGAGGGGTGCCCCCGGGGCTTGGGCTTCCCAACGGGGCTGTGGCCTCCCTGGGGGGTCCTGTTGTCTGTACAGGCAAGACCTGTTTTGGACTGTGTTCCTGTCATCTCAATAAACCTTCTGTTTTACTGGCTGGCTGAGAGTTGTGGTGAATCACAGGAAGCCGGGGGTGCAGGGCCCTGACTCCCCCATACTCCGTGACAGGGTCTCAGCAGCCCAGGGTCCCACGCTGAAAGCCCTGCGTCCCTTCATTGAAGGGGGCAGAGTTGGGTTTGGGGAGTTCTGAGTACGAAGGAGTCTCACCCCCACCCCCAGAACGGTGGTGATGTGCTTGAATAAAAGCCCAGCTTCTTACTCCCCCCATTGAATAAAATCCTACATGAGAAGAGACTCTTTGGGGGATCATTGTCTGTCTGTATTTTGGTGCCCCCTAGGGCTGAGCACCCTGCACTGCCATCCTGGATGCCTGGATCCCATCCCATGTCCCAGTCTCTCCCTTCCAGCGTATGCTAACTCAGGGAACCCCTTAGTGCCCTGCGGTCCGGGACACTTGGGTCCCAGTCTCTGTACAGCATTTGCCTTGCACCATCCATAGCACCTCTCCTGCCTGACTCCCTGCCACCAATTTTAAAAGGCAGGACCAATTTTATCCCCCTGCATTTCCACTCCCCTCCCCCCCTCACATGAAGGTTCACTAAGGGCAGCATTAACTCGGCCTCAGCCACGTGCCCCCCCCAGGACAAGGTGGGGGCTGGGACTATTAGTCATGTTTTTGCGACAGGGGCTGCTAACAGGGAGTTTCGCAAGGGAGTTCTCCAGGTGAAGGAGGAGCAAATACAGCACCCTTGGGGTAAGTGACTATAGTGTGTGTGTGTTTGTGTTTGGGGGTTACTTGCTGTGTGCTGCGCTTGTGTTTGTCAGTCTGTTTGTTTGTTCGAAGGACCGTGTGCTGTGGCTGGCAGTTGGAAGCTGTGAGCTTCAAAGGAAGGTCTGAAAGCTAGAAGCCTCTGGTAATTGGCTGAGCCTTAATCAGTGGGCGGGGCATTCACCCAGGCCGGGGCTTTATAAAGCAGCGCACAAGCGACCAGGGAGCTTTTGCGACAGGGGCTGCTAACAGGGAGTTTCGCAAGGGAGTTTAGAAGGGGAGTGGGTCCCTTGCTGGTTCTATCTGTTTCCCTTCATCCCCTTAAAACCTATAAACCAAACTACATTCCAAACTTCTTGCTTTAAACAACCCTTTCATTAACTAGAAGACAATGCAGGCAGAAGCCCAGCAGCAGAGTGGGGGCTATCCAGTTTATTGCACTGAGTGCAGCATGTATGATTTCCTGCCCCGTGGGCGGGTGGCGTATGTGTGCATTCGGTGCAAGGAGCTCCGGGCCCTCAGAGACCATGTACGGGCTTTGGAGGCCAGGGTGGCGGAACTGGAGGAGTTGAGAGAGGCAGAGAGGTGTGTTGATGAGGCTTTCTGGGACACTCTAGAATTGTCCCACCTCCGGTCAGACAGCCCCTGCGCTGTTGAGGAGGATGAAAGGCCGAGGGAAGCAGAGCAGTCAATGGGAGCAAAGGGAAACCTTCCCATAGTTGGGACCCTCCTTCCAGATGGTGCTGGGGTTGCCTCTTGCACTGAGGTTACCTCTCTGGGGGAGGGAACTCCAGTTGCTAGGAAAAGGCAGGTGTTAGTAATGGGAGATTCGATGATTAGAAATGTAGATAGCTGGGTTTGTGATGACTGGGAGAACCATATGGTGACTTGCCTGCCTGGTGCGAAGGTTGCGGATCTCTCGAGGCATCTAGACAGACTTATGTGTAGTGCTGGGGAGGAGCCGGTGGTCGTGGTACATGTAAGTACCAATGACATAGGGAAGGGTAGGAGAGATGTCCTGGAGGCCAAATTTAGGCTGCTAGGGAAGAGACTGAAATCCAGGACCTCTATGGTGGCATTCTCAGAAATGCTCCCAGTTCCACGCGCAGGGCCAGGGAGGCAGGCAGAGCTTCAGAGTCTCAATGCGTGGATGAGACGATGGTGTAGAGAGGAGGGGTTCACATTCATTAGGAACTGGGGAAACTTTGGGGATGGGGGGAGCCTATACAGGAGAGATGGGCTCCACCTAAACCAAAGTGGAACCAGACTGCTGGCACTAAACATTAAAAAGGTTGTAGAGCAGTTTTTAAACTAGAAGATGGGGGAAAGCCGACTGCTGCAGAGGAGCATGTGGATCGGACAGAGACTTCTCTTAGGGGAGAGTCTAATGGTAGAGAATCTCCAGGTTATAGTCAGGAGCAGAGGATGGAAGAGGATAATGTAAGGGCCAGATCAGATGATAAACATTCACATAAAAAAGAATCTGACACATCAGAAAAGGGCAGACAAATAAACAGTGACAAGTTTTTAAAGTGCTTGTACACAGATGCTAGAAGTCTAAATAATAAGATGGGTGAACTAGAGTGCCTTGTGATAAAGGAGGATATTGATATAATAGGCATCACAGAAACCTGGTGGACTGAGAGCAATCAATGGGACACAATCATTCCAGGGTACAAAATATATTGGAAGGATGGAACAGGTCGTGCAGGGGGGAGGAGGGGCACTATATGTGAAAGAAAATGTAGAATCAAATGAAGTAAAAATCTTAAGTGAATCCACATGTTCCATAGAATCTCTATGGATAGAAATTTCATGCTCTAATAAGAATATAACATTAGGGATCTATTATCGACCACCTGACCAGGACAGTGATAGTGATGATGAAATGCTAAGGGAAATTAGAGAGGCTATCAAAATTAAGAACTCAGTAATAGTGGGGGATTTCAATTATCCCCATGTTGACTGGGAACATTTCACTTCAGGACGAAATGCAGAGATAAAATTTCTCGATACTTTAAATGACTGCTTCATGGAGCAGCTGGTACGGGAACCCACAAGGGGAGAGGCAACTCTAGATTTAGTCCTGAGTGGAGCGCAGGAGCTGGTCCAAGAGGTAACTATAACAGGACCGCTTGGAAATAGTGACCATAATACAATAGCATTCAACATCCCTGTGGTGGGAAGAACACCTCAACTGCCCAACACTGTGGCATTTAATTTCAAAAGGGGGAACTATACAAAAATGAGGGGGTTAGTTAGACAAAAGTTAAAAGGTACAGTGACTAAAGTGAAATCCCTGCAAGTTGCATGGGCCCTTTTTAAAGACACCATAATAGAGGCCCAACTTCAATGTATACCCCAAATTAAGAAAAACAGTAAAAGAACTAAAAAAGAGCCACCGTGGCTTAACAACCATGTAAAAGAAGCAGTGAGAGATAAAAAGACTTCCTTTAAAAAGTGGAAGTCAAATCCTAGTGAGGCAAATAGAAAGGAGCACAAACACTGCCAACTTAAGTGCAAGAGTGTAATAAGAAAAGCCAAAGAGGAGTTTGAAGAACGGCTAGCCAAAAACTCCAAAGGTAATAACAAAATGTTTTTTAAGTACATCAGAAGCAGGAAGCCTGCTAAACAACCAGTGGGGCCCCTTGATGATCAAAATACAAAAGGAGCGCTTAAAGATGATAAAGTCATTGCGGAGAAACTAAATGGATTCTTTGCTTCAGTCTTCACGGCTGAGGATGTTAGGGAGATTCCCCAACCTGAGCTGGCTTTTGTAGGTGACAAATCTGAGGAACTGTCACAGATTGAAGTGTCACTAGAGGAGGTTTTGGAATTAATTGATAAACTCAACATTAACAAGTCACCGGGACCAGATGGCATTCACCCAAGAGTTCTGAAAGAACTCAAATGTGAAGTTGCGGAACTATTAACTAAGGTTTGTAACCTGTCCTTTAAATCGGCTTCGGTACCCAATGACTGGAAGTTAGCTAATGTAACGCCAATATTTAAAAAGGGCTCTAGGGGTGATCCCGGCAATTACAGACCGGTAAGTCTAACGTCGGTACCGGGCAAATTAGTTGAAACAATAGTAAAGNATATAAATTGATGGTACGCCCACATCTCGAATACTGTGTACAGATGTGGTCTCCTCATCTCAAAAAAGATATACTGGCACTAGAAAAGGTTCAGAAAAGGGCAACTAAAATGATTAGGGGTTTGGAACGGGTCCCGTATGAGGAGAGATTAAAGAGGCTAGGACTCTTCAGCTTGGAAAAGAGGAGACTAAGGGGGGGATATGATAGAGGTATATGAAATCATGAGTGATGTGGAGAAAGTGGTTAAGGAAAAGTTATTTACTTATTCCCATAATACAAGAACTAGGGGGCACCAAATGAAATAAATAGGCAGCAGGTTTAAAACAAATAAAAGGAAGTTCTTCATGCAGCGCAGAGTCAACTTGTGGAACTCCTTACCTGAGGAGGTTGTGAAGGCTAGGACTATAACAGCGTTTAAAAGAGAACTGTATAAATTCAGGGTGGTTAAGTCCATTAATGGCTATTAGCCAGGATGGGTAAGGAATTGTGTCCCTAGGAAAGAGATCACTTGATCATTGCCTGTTAGGTTCACTCCCTCTGGGGCACCTGGCATTGGCCACTGTCGGTAGACAGGATACTGGGCCGTTCTTATGTTCTTATGTTTTTATTATGCCCGGTCTTGCCTCAGTTTCCCCTCTGTGCTTTGCATTGCTGGGCATGGAGGTTAAAGGGTTAAAAAGCTGCTCTTGGGATAGAGCAGAAGCCACGAGGTGCTGGGACATCTCACCATCTGGGGGTGGCATGAATGGGTCATTGACAACTGGCTGAACCCAACCCAGATCACTGGAGGAGCTGGAAAGTCAATGGGAGTTCCACACACTCATGATGGGAAATGCCGGCAGGAGGACAATGGCCCAGATGTTCTGGGGGGCTGGGGAGAGAGCTGGGCTTTGCAGAGACCTGGGGGCTCTCCCCTGGGACAGACAAAGAAATAAGGACAGGGAAAGGGAGCAGCACTGGGGTGCGCCCAGCTTGGCTGGTTCCTTGCACTAGCGGGGCCAGATGGACTATGCCTAAACCTTGGCTTGTCCAGGCCAAGCCGAGGACGTCCCCAGTCTGGGTTCAGTCCAGGGAACCAGTCAACCCGGCTCTCTTTGGAAAAGTTGGCTGGGTGTCACTGCTAATCCCTGCTGAGGTGCATGGGTCCATGGGGAGCGTAGACACCTCCGAGCAGGAGTCTGTCTCAGTTGGCTTCACTGGGTAGAGCTCACGGTGTGAAGCAGGGGGGCTGGAGCCCAGGGGCTCAGTCTCAGAGGCAGTGAGGCCCCAGGGCCCATTCTGAAGGCAGGGTGGCACCCCTGGGGGGCCGGCACAGTGACAGGGATACGCCGGGCAGTGGTTGGAAAGCCGGGACACAGCAGAGATCCTGTGGAGGCGTGACACCAGGCAGAGGGGAAATTCATCAGCAGGGAGATGCACAGGCTGGCCTGGCCCGGCCCTGGTGGTGGAGGTGGCCTCAGAGGGGGATGCGGAGCCCCCGGGAGAGGGAAACATGGCAATGAGTGCTGGGCTCCAGATGTGCACATCCACCAGGGTGTGCTGAGCCCCAGATGTGCACAGCCCTAGGAGTCAATGGGCCAGACCCTGAGTGGGTGTGAATAAGCCGTAGCCCCACTGGGGTCAATGGGGCCAGATCCCAGATGGGGCAATCGGCCGTAGTTCCATTGGAGTCAATGGGCCAGATCCCAGCTGGGGTCAGTGGGGCGTAGCAGTGCAATAACCCACAGTGTAACTCTCAGGGGTTAGGGGTCTCCCCTCCCAAGCGGTGGGAGAACCCCACAGTGTTTGCTACATGGCCGGAGACAGACTCTGTTTAACAGGAATTGCCCTGAATACAGAGACGGAAACACTGTGAAGGTTTCTATCACATGGATGCAGATCTGTTCGTAAAGCTGGAGAGGTGACGGCCAGCGGGGACCATCAGACCATCTTCTCTCCCCGCCCCCCCCGCCCCCCCCGCATACATTGCGGGCTGGAGCGCCCAGCCCAGGGGATCTCAATGACGTTGTCTGGGAATTAGCCATTCAAATCCCTTCGATGGCTGGGCCAGCGTCAGGCTCGGAGACGCTGCTGCCAAGGGCTGGGCTGGATTCTCCATCCCTGGTGATGTGTAACAAAAGCCGGGACGTTTCTCTAACAGCCCTGCTCTAGTTCAAGCCGGGATTAGCTCAGGGCTGTCCCAGGACCAGGGCTATGCAGGTGTAAGCAGAGTCAGGATGAGCTCTACCCTGACATCTGGTGGTGAATTATGGGGAGGGTGGAAAAGAACTTCAGGGGCTGATCTCATTTGCATAGACACACCCACCCTGCCTAGCGTGAGCCCCAGCAGCCCAAAATGGTCACTTTGGCGGCTGTGGGATCCCCAGTTTCTCTGTTATTGGGGAAGGAGGAATAAAGTGTTGTTACCCTGAGTTACCATGGTTATGTGAATCAAGGCCAGTGGAACTGTTTGATGACAGAGGGACTCACCATCAACTAAGTAGCACTTGCTAGACAAGGGACATGGGTTCCAAAACCCAGTTAGAGGAGAGAGGTTGGGGATAGGTATTTGTGCTTCATGGGATCCCCCACCGAGGGCCTGAAACACCAATTGCACCTCCTTCTCTCTTCACTGTTGAATGTCAGAGCTAACTTTGATCCCATCAGGATTCTAGTTACAGACTGCTAAGCTGAATTTGCTTTGGGCCAATGGTGCACTAGGGCTCCCCTACTATAAGCTGAAATCACTAAGAGCTGAAATCACTGAGTGCTGTGTTAACTAGTGGGGGAGCCTGAAGCTATATTGCTAAGCGGCTGGTGGAGTGGAGCAGTTGTGGGACGGTTGGTGTTGCCCATGGAACGGTGAGCGGAGCAGTTTACGAAGCAGCTGGCAGAGCGGAGCAGTTTGCGGGACAGTTGGTGTGGCCCACAGAGCGGTGAGCGGAGCAGTTTGCGGGACAGTTGGCGCTGCCTGTGGGACAGCGAGCGGAGCGGAGCAGTTCGTGGGACGGCTGGTGCAGCTCACGGGACGGCTAGCGGAGTGGAGCGGCTCATGGTGAAGGCGGCAGCAGAACCCCACGGAGAGGCGGGGCAGTTGGCCTTGGACCACGTAAGGTGCCCCTTAACACCCTGTGTACCCTTTCTCCCCCCCTTCCCCCCAGGCTGGGGGGGGGGGCAAAAACTCTGCAGCTCTGGGGCTGCATTGACCAAGGACATAGACTCTTGGGTTGTTGGACTCAAGAGACTTTAGAGGTGTTGGACTTTTGGGACTTTGGGGTGATCTTTTGGGTTGTTGGACTTAAGACCCTGAGGGGAAAAGGACACTGCCAACCTTACTTGGGGGTGGGTCTTTTGCTCATGGTTTGTATTATGAATCCTGTTTGTGGTGTTTCCCCAATATAATGCCGCATTGTTTCCCTCCTTTATTAAAAGGATTTTGCTACACTCAGACTCCGTGCTTGCGAGAGGGGAAGTATTGCCTCTTAGAGGCGCCCGGGGGGTGGTATGAAATTGTCCCAGGTCACTGGGTGGGGGCTCGAGCCGGTTTTGCATTGTGGTATTGAAACGGAACCCCTAGATACTGAACCCGGCCCTTGTTGCTGCCAACTCAGATGGGCAGAAGGGTTACACAGGGATCAGATGGGGCCAGCACTGTGGTCCCTTCCAGCCTTGGAATGGATGAATCTATCGAAGGAACGTGGCTTTCTTATTGCAGCGGGTTGGGGTGGAGGGACCCAGGACATCTGAGGGCAGCTCTGGGAATCTCTCTCATGCCTCTGGGTCAGACACATCTGGTCTTTATCCAGCCAGGGATCAGCAACATGGCATCACCCGGTACTGGGGAGCGCTAGCCAGCACTGCCCCCGTTAACAGGTGGAGAGAGCCAGACGGAGGGGAGTGTGGAGACACAGATCAATTCCATCTGTATCTGCTCTTCAGCTACTGGATTTGGGTGTCAGGGTGGGGTGGGAATAATTCCAGCCCTGTAGGTGTTACAGCCCCACAACCTGTAACCAGAGACCTGCCCTGCCTGGGTGGAGCTAGCGCCTGCCCCAGACGACACGGGTCAGCAGGGAACTCAGTGCTGGACACGTTCGTATCAGATCTGTACTGATTCCATAGTATACAAGACAGGAAGTGAAATTTACAAGCAGTGTGGCGGAGGGGGTTTGGGGAGGCCGTGGGTCCTAGAACTCCTGACTGAGGTGCTGTGAGTTGGGGGGCAGCAGTGTGGCCTAGTAGCGGGACTACAGGCCAGCACCTCAGGATGCCTGGGTTCGGTTCCCAGCTCTGCTGCTGGGTGACCTTGGACAAGTCATGGCCCCTCTCCGTGCCTCAGTTTCCCCATCTGGGGCTAATGATCCCAACCGCCTTTGTACAGTCCTTGGAGATCTGCTGATAGGAAGAGCTAGGGGCCCAGATCCACAAAGATATTTATCCTCCTGGTGATTTCCAGTGGGAGTTTTGTGCCTAAACACTTCTGAGGCTCCAGGTCTAGATGTTCGTATTTAGCACCAATTTTGTTAATGGCTCAACCCAGCTTCCCTGCATCCTGCCCACTGCCCCATTATCCTAACCCAACCCTGGTTCACTCGCACACACAAAGTCCAGTCTACAGGCCAGTGATGGAAAAGGCAGCGTGAATTGTTCAAACAAGACTGTTTTTATTCAAAAATGGCTTTTTCCCCTCAAATAAGCATCCGTTTTCAATATTTTCCAAATATTTGGAAATACACAAATCTTCATTTTGTCCCAAAGTCTCTCAGTGATGCTTTCCAGGTTCCCAGGATTTTGGTTTTCCCAACCTCCAGTCAGTATCGTGTAATATATAATAAATAGTTAAATATTTGTGGGGTGGGGAGAGGAAAAAAGAAAAGGAAATACTGAAAACAAATAAAAGTCAGGTCCAGCTCAAAATGCGCGAAACAAAACATTTGAAATTTCAATTTTTTTCACACAGTCGTTTCAATGTGCTACTGTCATGGGCTGTTTAATTCGACTAGCCACGCTTCGTGGTGATAGGTTGGCCACCTAAGCCACATGGCCCCATTCCTGCTCTTTGGTTGGATGAAAGAAAGTTTTTAAGCCAGCCAATGACACACTGCAGCTAGGAATTTTGATGATGGAAAACTCCTGAAGAATGGATTAGGTATAAAAATGATCAGCATTTGTAGAGGGTCTATAAAATTCAACAGAGAAAATTCTACCCTTGCTCCAGAATCCCCTCGGCTGAAGTAAAACCCTGTACATATGGGGGAATTCTAACGATTCAGGAGGAAAGGTTTTCACCAAATATTGTTCTGGGGGTAATGGGGCATTTGGATCGGACAGACACAAACAGAGAGACCCGGGAACAGAAGCAAGTCAGACGCAAAGTAATAAGCCAGGCAGAAACAACCTGGAAACACAGGAATGTGGCTCTGAGAGACAGCTAAGAGAAGAAGCTTTTTGGGCAAAGAGACTGCTGGAGAGGCAGGCTCGGGACAGCGAACAGAGTTGCTGTCTGCTGCTGTTTGATTCCAACTGTGTTCAGGGAAAGAGGACTTTGGATATTCCTTGCAAATAAATAGATCACAGCAAAGGAAATACCAGACTCCATCAATTTCTGCTTCCAACCGGAACACGCGTAGGGTCCCAAACATTGACTAGACACTTGGGGAGACAATATAACAAAATTTCAAACATCGATGGGGTATTTCTAGCCGCAAAAGGATTTCAGGACCGAGCCATTCATAGCATTTCTCTACCACTAGAAAAAAATACTCTCATCAAAAGAATCTCGGGGTTCCACACAGGCATGGATTCCGGTATGGCAACATTGGCCCTTTACAGGGGAGCGTCTCCTTTAACTCAGCTTCTGCAGAGTTTCGTTGATCCAGGGGATGAATTTGGAGATTCTCGTGTATATGCTGGGGGGTCGCCCATCCGAATCTCCATTGGAGACGATGCCCTGGACCACCCCATCGCACACCAGGGGCCCGCCGGAATCGCCCTGCCAATAAGGAGAATAACATCAGTGACTGACATTGCCCAGCCCAGCCTGTCCTGCAGAGATCTCAGATTGCGTGTGAGACAGGTGTTCTCTGCAGCTGAAGGCTCGGCCCTTTCCACCACACAGAACAGTCCTCTAAATGGGTCGACAGAGAGAGAAATCTAGAGCTGGGCAGAATGATGTAACCATGGAAAAGGCAGTTCCTGCAATACTGAAATTACTTTCACCCCTGCATGGAAAGAAACGTTTCAATCTGTTCACATCTCGGCATGTTTCATTTTCATTTAAAATGTTGCAATGAAACATTTCAACATTTCTGAGTCAAACCTGCTTTTGGAATTTCTGTTCTGCCAAAAATGTTGAAATCTCAACTTTTCTTCAAAAACAAAGATTGAAATGTTGCTATTTCCTGTGAGATGGGAACACTGATTCTCCCTCAGCTCCAGGGCCCTCTGGACTTCAATGGCAAAGCTCCCATCCACTTCTATGGGGCCAGGCTTTCACCCAGGGTCCTGTCTGTTGGGTAGCCTCAGGGTTGAGTTCACTAGTAAACCCTCCAGTGAAGGTGAAGAGTAGAGACGGTCATAAAATGTGGTGGTGATGGGTGGGGGGTTCCCATTTTTTATTAACATTTTCCCTGGAACATTTTTCAAAAATCAAAGTCCCAAAATGTCTAGTCATGGTGCATCATTGGAGTTGTATTTCAGGGGCCTCATGCCATTATGGGAACACAGGATTGGAAGAGCCATACTGGGTCATGGAGTCCAGTTCCTGCTGTCCCAGGTAGCCCCATTGTATCATCCCATCCATAAACTTATCAAGCTCCATCTGCATCCTTGTTAGGTTATTCCCCTCCCCTCCCCAACTGCTTCCTTTGAAGGTTGTTCCAGAACCTCCCACCACTGATGGTTAGAAACCTTCTCCTCACCTCCAGCCTCCATTGATCGCTGCCCCATTTATTCCCATTTGATTTGTTCTTTAGCTTCAACAGCTCGCCTCCCTCCCTGGTGTCTTCCCCCCCCCCCCCCCAATATATTTATAGAGCAATCAGACCCCTCTCAGCCTGTGTTTTAGACTAACCTAGCCCAGTATTTTATTCCCCTCTCGTCAGACCGGCTCTCCATTTCCCTGATTGTCCCACCAGCCCTTCTCGGCACCTGCTCCAGCCGGAATCCTTCTTTCTGGGACAGGGCTGCCCAGAACTCTGCACCGGATTCCAGCTGAGCTCTGCCAAGAGCCTTCTCCTCTGGCATTAAACCCTCCCTCTCTATTGGAGACACCTCGGCTGCTCCATCCCAGGATCACATTGGCCTTTCTCCTGGCCATGGCCCATTGGTGGCCCATAGTCATCTTGCGATTGTCAGACACACCCAGGTCTCCCTTCCCCTTTGTTGCTTCCAGCTCATGAGCCCCCAGCTCAGAGCAGAAATTTTCTTGTTTCTTGTCCCTTTGTGCATGAACCCATGTTAAATTTCAGCCCATTTCAACCAGCGCCTTGCAGAAGGGCACTAACACTGGAGATACCTCTCTGGAGATGTCCTAGATACTGGTCTCCCTGGCTGGGCTGCACCTCCCCTGATGCATGATGGGCTCCCCTCTTGGGGCAATAGAGCATGGGAGGGGCAGGTCCATGGTGGTTTCCATCAGCTCCTTCCCCTGGAGCAGCTTGCTGTACCCCCAGTGGCTCTGGGTGGGGGGATATTTACCTGGAAGGCTGATTTATTGGCGTGAGGGCTGCCGGCGCAGAGCATGGTGATGGGGTTGTAATGACGGTACCGCTCTTTGCACAGGCCGTCCGACACCACCTCCTGCTCCGCCTCATGCAGCCTGTCGGTGGTGGTGTTCACTCCGGTCCGACCCCACCCGGCCACGCTGCACTCGGAGCCTGGGCTGACAAGGTGATCAGCCTCCGGCAGGGGGACAAGCCCCACCCACTCGGTCAGCTCCGCGTTGTGCCACAGCTGCCATGGGGAGGAGAGAGAATGGACCCGGATCAGCACAGGTATCGGAGCTGGCAAGGGGCAGCACCACCAGGCCAGGGCATGGATGTGAATCCAGGGAGGCAGTGTGAGGTCACTGGGGGCGGGGTGATGGGATGGGGCGATGCCTGCAGCAGTGTGAGGTCACTGAGGGCGGGGTTATGGGATGGGGGCGGTACCTGCAGCAGTGTGAGGTCACTGGGGGTGGGGTGATGGGATGGGGGTGGTACCTGCAGCAGTGTGAGGTCACTGGGGGCGGGGTTATGGGATGGGGGTGGTGCCTGCAGCAGTGTGAGGTCACTGGGGGCGTGAGATGGGGGTGGTGCCTGCAGCAGAATGAGGTCACTGGGGGCAGGTGATGGGATGGGAGCGGTACCTTCAGCAGCATGATGTCATTGTCAAAGTTCTCATTGTTGAAGTCGGGGTTCTGGACCCAGCGACGGGCCCGGATCCGTTGCCAGTTCGGGCCCGGCTTCATGAAGTCTTGGACTCCCAGGTAGACAAAGATGTTGCTGGAAAAGCCAAGGGGAGAATACGGGGGCGTTAGTGCCCTTTGGACAGTGGGGTCGGGCCGTCACAGCCCCTCGAATAGGGACACCAACCCTGCACCTGGCCTGTGCAAATTTCTATCTATAGTTGTGCGACTGAATAACACAGAGACCCTCTTATGCACCTATATGTGGATGGACTTCCTCCTTCTCCCCTCTGGTTGGCTAAAGAGACCCCAAAAGACTGACCAATGGACTGTTCTCCTATGCAGGGTGACCCATCGTCCAGTTCTTGGGTCCACGATTCAAAAAGGATGTTGATAAATTGGGGAGGGGTCAGAGAAGAGCCACGAGAAGGGTCAAAAGATTGGAAAGGCTGCCTTATACTGAGAAACTCAAGATCAATTGGTTTCTTATTCAGAGGGACTATAAAGGATTCTGTTTGTTTTTCTTTCTCAGTTAAATATAAATATTTGAGATATACCTATCTCATAGAGCTGGAAGGGACCCTGAAGGGTCATTGAGTCCAGCCCCCTGCCTTCACTAGCAGGACCAATTTTGCCCCAGATCCCTAAGTTGCCCCCTCAAGGATTGAACTCACAATCCTGGGTTTAGCAGGCCAATGCTCAAACCACTGAGCTATCCCTCCCCCCTGATTATTGTTTCTTGGTATGAATTTAGACGAAGGTTTCTAACCATTAGAGGAGTGAAGTTCTGGAACAGCCTTCCAAGGGGAGTAGTGGGGGCAAAAGACATATCTGGCTTCAAGACTAAGCTTGATAAGTTTATGGAGGGGATGGTATGATGGAATAGCCTAATTTTGGCAATTAATTGATCTTTGATTATTGGCAGGTAAATATGCCCAATGGTCTGTGATGGGATGTTAGATGGGGTGGGATCTGAGTTACTACAGAGAATTCTTTCCTGGGTGCTGGCTGGTGAGTCTTGCCCACATGCTCAGGGTTTAACTGATCGCCATATTTGGGGTCGGGAAGGAATTTTCCTCCAGGGCAGATTGGCAGAGGCCCTGGAGGTTTTT
>QXTE01000414.1:335003-427171 GCA_003942145.1 Platysternon megacephalum
TAAAGATAAGGAGGTGTTAGTACCGTTATACAAGGCACTGGTGAGACCTCATCTGGAATATTGTGTGCAGTTCTGGTCTCCCATGTTTAAGAAGGATGAATTCAAACTGGAACAGGTACAGAGAAGGGCTACTAGGATGATCCGAGGAATGGAAAACCTGTCTTATGAAAGGAGACTCAAAGAGCTTGGCTTGTTTAGCCTAACCAAAAGAAGGCTGAGGGGAGATATGATTGCTCTTTATAAATATATCAGAGGGATAAATATCAGGGAGGGAGAGGAATTATTTAAGCTTAGTACCAATGTGGACACAAGAACAAATGGATATAAACTGGACATTAGGAAGTTTAGACTTGAAATTAGACGAAGGTTTCTAACCATTAGAGGAGTGAAGTTCTGGAACAGCCTTCCAAGGGGAGTAGTGGGGGCAAAAGACATATCTGGCTTCAAGACTAAGCTTGATAAGTTTATGGAGGGGATGGTATGATGGAATAGCCTAATTTTGGCAATTAATTGATCTTTGATTATTGGCAGGTAAATATGCCCAATGGTCTGTGATGGGATGTTAGATGGGGTGGGATCTGAGTTACTACAGAGAATTCTTTCCTGGGTGTCTGGCTGGTGAGTCTTGCCCACATGCTCATGGTTTAACTGATCGCCATATTTGGGGTCGGGAAGGAATTTTCCTCCAGGGCAGATTGGCAGAGGCCCTGGAGGTTTTTCGCCTTCCTCTGCAGCATGGGGCATGGGTCACTTGCTGGAGGCTTCTCTGCACCTTGAGGTCTTTAAACCACGATTTGAGGACTTCAATAACTCAGCCAGAGGTGAGGGGTCTATTACAGGAGTGGGTGGGTGAGATTCTGTGGCCTGCATTGTGCAGGAGGTCAGACTAGATGATCATAATGGTCCCTTCTGACCTTAAAGTCTATGAGTCTATGAGAGAGGTCATTATGTGGGATGAAAGAGCTTGTTGAGTGCATCAGAGAAGATGTTGAAGTCCAGAAGGGTCCCCGGACGCTTGGCCCAGCCCCTCTGCACAGCCCCTTCCCTCCTCCAGGGTTAGCAGGACATGAGAAGTAGTGGTGAGACTTAATGGCAGAGATTGAATCTCTTCATCTTTCTTTAATCTCTGTCTAGGTGTTCCCCTGCTCTCGGCCTAGAGAGACCTCAAGGAACCATAACTTGGATTTTAACTAAGCCAGGCTCTATGCCTGTTTCTCCATCGTCAGTCCAAGTCAACGGCCTACGACAACCTCCAACGATAACTTGAGGCGACTGCTTTTGATGCTTTAAACTAGCACCCCCCCCCCCCAAACTAGAACTCTCAGGGACCACGTTCACAGAGTGCCTTAAGGCAAAGGGCAACGTTAGCGCTTGGAGTATTGAAAACAGTGTGAGAAATGTGCTAGAGACACGAAAGCATTGATGGCTGATGATCGTAAGTGAATGTCGTAGGAAATCCTGGGGATTGGATCAGTCTCTGGTACAACAGCTGGGCCCCAGCGCTGATCTATGTCCATTGCAGGGTTGTTCTGTTCAGTAGGGCTCAGATCCCCCAAGGCAATCAGGGGATTTCTTGATTGGTTAAGAACAACCTAATATCTGGGTTTGTGAAGTGACGGACAAGGGAATAGACCTGAGAAGAAGCTGCATTTCAACTGAGTGAAGTGACTCAATCACAGGGGTTTGAATACAAACAGAAGCTGGGATATTCACCATGCTAGTTTGGTGGGTTTGGGCTTTAAAATCTAACAGGCACCCAGGGAAATTCGTAATTTTCACATCCCATTAACATCTAGTCTTTGGGGCAACATATTTCCAGCTCCGATCCCGCCCCAGGGTGGGGGACTGGCTGTCTTGGTGGATGGGGAATGGGACAGGGCCTTTCCCCTCTAGGGGCGCCGGCCCCGATCCGGCCCCAGGGCCTGGGACCGGCTGGCTCAGGGGTGGTGGATGGTGCGTTTCTTACCCCAGGTTGCAGTTACAATGAGCCGCCGTCACCACCACGTCCTCCCGGATCAGGAACCCTCCGCAGCTTCCCGTTGACCCGATTTGCACATAGGCCATGTAGGGTCTGGAGCCAAGCGGGGCTTCCTGGCCCCTGATGACCCGATCTGGAGAGAGACAGGGAGGGGTTCAAAAGGGAGTCTGGAGAGTGGGAGCAAGAGCCCAGTGTAACCTAGACTCTAATCCATCAGCCCCACCACCTGCTGGCCTGGATCAGCCCCTTTCCGCCCCCCCCTCAGCCCGGCCTCCCGCTGCATCATCCCCTCACCCCAACCAGCCAGGTCTCTAACCATACATGTACCTGCTGTAATCCACATATTCCCACGTGGACCTGTCCATCCACCCATCCATCCATCCATCCATCCATCTGTCTGTGGAGTTACCCCCCGGCCATCTCTCCACTCAGAGAACTAGGCCAGGGATTCCCTAGTACTCCCTGGCCCCATTTTCCCCTCTCCTGACACCTGCCTGAGCCTGATGGCTACTTCTCACCCCTGCCCCTGGTGTGGGCTGCACTGCCCATGGGCCCCAATCTCCCCGATCTCCACTAGAACCGGGAAAAATTGTCTAAATAATTGGTAAATTTGCCAAAAAGTGCAACTTTGGGGCATCAAAAGAACCTGCGAATTCCTGTGGAATTCTGAGGATTTATTTGGCTACAAAAAAATGATTTTTTTTTCTGGAAAAAGTTGGCAACTGTAGTTCTGGGCACTGGGAAAGAAAACAGCTCACCTTTTTGTTTTGAAATGTTGTTTCATTTAGAAATGGACTGAATTATTTTTTAAAACAGTGGGGGAAAAACACCCCTAAAGCAACCTGAAATCAAAGGAAAAAACACCCCCCAAATTTTGTTGGGATTGAAGTAAGCACCTGAAAGCAAATGAAAAAGAAAAAAACAATTGGATCTGGATCAACTTTTGCGGTGAGAAAAACCAAATAAAATTGTGTTTTGGGTTGAACCCAATTTCTCCCCAGATTTTATATTTCAGGCCCTGAACCAAAACCTCAGCGATTCGCTCAGCCCCACTCTCACCATGCTGGGAAATCAGCCAGTCACTCAGCTCTACTCACCAGCATGAAGCCTCGGGGGCAGGAGAAAGGCCGCAGCCAGTGGGAGAAAGGCCGTGGAGAGCAGAAGCAGCAGCATCCTTGGTACAAATCCAGGGGCTGGGACTGGTGGGTCTGTCTCAGCCCCGGGGTTTATATAGAGCGGGTGGTGGAGAGGGAACACTGGGAAGAGGTGACCCAGGAAGTGCAGGGTCATGTACCCAGTTACCAAGAAATTCCCCATCAGCGATGTGTCAGGGGTGGAGATTCCCGGAGAGGAAACGCCCGCATCGGGGCAGGGGGGTTTCCTTCCTGCACTGGTGCCCTCCCTGCCGTTCGCTGTGGTCATGAATAACGGTGCCTCCTTCCTGCCCCTGGCTGGGACAGAGCCAGCGCTGAAGCCTCCCAGCTGCACAGGGCACATTCCCCCCTGGTCTGTTCTGCCCCTGGATACCTGGATCCATAGATGTTCGTGCCCTCCTGAGTGACCCCAGCCGGAGAACCTCACCCAGCTCCCCCAGACTGAGCCCGGTCACTGGTGTTTGATGAACACCTCTTCCAGCAAGGCAGCCAGGCTGGGTCTGATGCCACCTGGAGATGGAGGAACCCCCCCTGCTCTGGGGAGCTGGTTCCAGTGGTGAATCCCCCTCCCTGTCACATACTGGGGCCTCCTTTCCCATTGGATTTGATCAGGCTCCAGCTTCCCCAGTTAGATCTTACTCTACTTTTCCCTGCTGGATTGAAGAGCCCACAGCACCCGGCTTTGTCTCCCCACGAAGGTCCTTGTGCCCTGAGCTCAGGCACCTCGCCACCAACTTGTGGAGAAGCCAAACAGAGCGAGTGCTTTCAGTCTCTCCCTGCCAGGTGTTTTCTCCAGCCCTCCAATCATTTGCCTGGCCCTGTCCTGCCCCGTCTCCAGTTTGCTGCCAGCCCTTTTAAAGTGCACACCCCAGAACTGGCCACAGGATCCCAGTATCCCCCAGGAAACACCCCTCCCTGCTCCTGCTCACCACGGCCCTGTTCACATGGCCAAGGAGGGCACTGGCCTTTTGTGCTGCAGCATCGCACGGGGTTGTGGGGTGGGGGGCGGTTGTTGGGTGGAAATAACATTTGGTTGGAGAATTCCGCACTAGTTGGGATGGGAGAGAAGCTGCTTTAGGAAGGATCTTGGTTCTTTTGAGTTTCGGTTTGGGGCACCCCGGAGATGACGAAGGCAGCATTAAAAATCCCTCAGCAACCTCTGCCTCCAAGAGAAACCATAGGGCCAGATCTTAAATTTGCTGAGCCTCCAAAGGCGGACTGGGGTCTCAGAAGCAGTCCACATCAGGCCGCTTAAGAGGTATTTCGAAGTCACAACAGATTTGCCACAGATGATCATCATCTACTGGAGCTTGCAGGCCAGAATCTAATCTAATCTATCTATCTAACTATCTAAAGAGATCTCTGAGCCATTAGTGGTTATCTTTGAGAACTCATGGGCAATGGGAAAGATCCCAGAAGACTGGAAAAGGGCAAAGACAGCACCTGTCTATAAAAAGGGGAATAAGGGCAACCCAGGGAATTATAGACCAGTCATCTATATTTTGGTACCTGGAAAGAGAATGGAGCAAATAATCCAACACTCAGGTCTCCACCCTTAGAGATTTTTAAGGCCCGACTTGACAAAGCCCTGGCTGGGATGATTTAGTTGGGTTTGGTCCTGCTTTGAGCAGGGGGTTGGACTAGATGACCTCCTGAGGCCTCTTCCAACCCTAATCTTCTATGATTCTATGATTGTAAGCACCTAAAAGAAAATAAGGTGATAAGTAGGAGTTAACATGGATTTGTCAAGAACAAATCATGTCTAACCAACCTAGTCTCCTTTGATAGGGTAATAAGCCTAGTGGGGAGCAGTAGATGTGATTTATCTCTAGTTTAGTATAGCTTTTGATACTGTCTCGTATGACCTTCTCATAAATAAACTAGGGAAATGTAGCCTAGACGAGCCTACTATACGGTGGGCACACAATTGGTTGGAAAACCGTTCCCCGAGTGTAGTTATCAGTGGTTCACAGCCAAGCAGGAAGGCCATATTGAGTGGGGTCCTGCCGGGATCTGTCCTGGGTCAGGTTCTATTCAATAACTTCATAAATGATTTAGGTAGTGGCATAGAGAGTACACTGATAAAGTATGCAGATGATACCAAGCTGGGAGGGGTTGCGAGTGGTTTGGAGGATGGGATTAGAATTCAAAATGATCTTGACAAACCGCAGAGATGGTCTGAAATAAATAGGACACAATTCAATAAGGACAAATGCAAATAATTGTACTTAGGAAGGAACAATCCGTTGCACACATACGAAATGGGAAATGACTGCCTAGGAAGGAGTACTGCAGAAAAGTATCTGGGGTCATAGTGGACCACAAATTAAATATGAGCCAACAATGTAATCCTGTTGCAAAACAAATGAACGTCATTCTGGGATGTATTAGCAGGAGTGTTGTAAGCAAGACACGAGAAGCCATTCTTCTGCTCTACTCAGCACTGATTAGTCCTCAACTGGAATATTGTGTCCAGCTGAGGGTCCCGCACTTCAGGAAAGATGTGGAGAAATTGGAGAAAGTCCAGAGGAAAGCAACAAAAATGATTAAAGGACTAGAACACATGACCTACGAGGGAAGATTCAAGTCTTCAAATACCTAAAAGATTATTATGAATATGAGGGTGATACATTGTTCTCCTTTACCGCTGAGGACAGGAAGCAATGGGCTTAAATTGAAGCAAGGGAGATTTAGGTTGGACATTAGGAAAAAATTCCTGACTGTCAGAGTGGTTAAGCACTGGAATAAATTGCCTAGGGAGGTTGTGGAATCTCCATCTGTTAAGGCTGATTCCCCACTTTGGCACTTTGAGTGCAGAAGTTGGGGGCCCACAAGGCTTTTAAAAATTAATACTGGCCACTCCAGGCTTGTATTAAACTACCAAGGTTACAGCTTTTCTCTGACTTTAGATGGGTAGATGCTGCTGTGACGGGTTGGTTCACAGAAACCCCCTTGTGAGCTGCCAGCTGATGTGCAAAGGCCACCTCTGGTTCTATTCTCCCCTGCCAGCTACTGGTAGTTCCAGCACTCAATCTTGCTGATAGCCAGACACACCTATCTGCTCCAGACACAGACCAGAGTCTGAACCACCTATCCCAAAGCTGCAGGGTTACCTGAGAACAGCTCACAGAAGTCTGCTTGCCTTTAACACTCAGATGCCCAATTCCCAATGGGGTCTAAACCCAGATAAATCCGTTTTACCCTGTATAAGCTTTATACAGAGTAAACTCATAAATTGTTCGCCCTCTATAACACTGATAGAGAGATATGCACAGCTGTTTGCTCCCCCAGGTATTAATACATACTCTGAGTTAATTAATAAGTAGAAAGTGATTTTATTAAATACAGATAGTAGGATTTAAGTGATTTCAAGTAGTAACAGACAGAACAAAAGAAGTTACCAAGCAAAATAAAATAAAATACGCAAATCTATGTCTAATTGCACTAAATACAGATAAGATCCTCACCAGTTCCAAAATGTTCCCTTTTACAGGCTAATCTTCTTTTAGCCTGGGTCCAGCAATCACTCACACCCCCTGTAGTTTTCAGTTTCCTTCAAGTGTCCTGTGGGGGTGGAGAGGCTCCTTCTTTAGCCAGCTGAAGACAAAATGGAGGGGTCTCCCACAGGTTTAAATAGACTGTCTCTTGTGGGTGGAGACCCCCTCCTCTCCCTCTGTAGAATCCTGTCACAGAATGGAGATTCGAAAATCACATGGGCAGGTCACATGCCCATGCATGACTCAGGACTGCAGGTAGCAGCCATTACCCACATGCTGCCTTGAACGTCCTCAGGTAGACTTCTGATGTGGATTGGAATCTTCCAAGCTCTTTTGTCTGTTAAGTGCCCCCTGACTGAACACCTAATTTGCACATTCCTTTCCCCAGAAGTCACCAAATGTTCTAACTGAGGCCCCTTAGGAATCAAGCAATTACACAGCCCATGTTCATAACTTTGAACACACAAATGGTGCCTGCATACAACTAGGGTGAACATAACTAGTAGATCATAACCTTTACATAGATATGTACCTGGCACAGGCAGCACAAAACATATTCCAGTTATGTCATATTCCCACAAAGCCTTATGGGAGGTACCGTCACACCCTCCCCCTGAACTTACTGCCAGAGACTTGGACACTGTCCATGGCGGAGGCAGTACCCGTAAAATTCCTGTTTGTCTTTGATCACACTTCTTTTCAGTACCTTGAAACCATATGTCAGTNAACCCTTTTCAGGTAAAGCATGTAGAGAACAACTACTAAGGGGGATTTTATAGCTGATTTGCTGGCAGGGTGTCCATAAAAGGGAGCTAACCCACTCCCTCTTTCATTTATCACACCATCACTGGAGATTTTTAAGAGCAGGCTAGAAAACACCTGTCAGGGATGGTCTAGATAATACTTAGTCCTGCCATGAGTGCAGGGGACTGGACTAGATGACCTCTCGAGGTCCCTTCCAGTCCTACATTTTTCTTTCTTTCATCTGATTTTTGAATTGTTCAGATCTTATTTGTTTAGTTACATTTGTTTGTTGATGTTGATTTAATTCTAGGTAATTGTTTCAGGTTAGGTTGGGCTTACTAAGGCAGGAGGGTGAATCAATGTTGCAAGTGTCATCCCTATGGTGGAAAAGCCCATCCATCCTGTGACGTTGCACCCCATAAGGCTTTATGGAGATATGCTTATGAATGTTCATATGACATAACTGGAATGTGTTTATGCTACATATGCCATGTAACAGATCTCTGTAAAGGTTATGATCTACTGAATATATTCATCCTATTTGTATGCATATATTATTTTTGTATTCGAAGTTATGAATATTGGCTGTGTACTTGTTTGATTTTAAGTAGTCTTAGTAAGGCATTTGGTCAGCTTCTTTAGAGAGGAATGTGCAACTTAAGTGCCCAATCAAGAAACACTTAAACTGACAATAGACCTTGATAGACGCCAATCCACATCTGAGCTTTCCTGGCTATGTGGCTTGGCCTGTAAAGTTCTGAGTCATGCATGGACATGTGACTTGCCCATGTGACTCCAAAACTCCATCTTGCAGCTGGGATTCTGCACAGGTGGAGGAAGGGGTTTAGACCCACAAGGAGAAACTATATAAAACCTTTGGAGACCCCTCTATTTTGGTCTTCAGCTGGCTCAAGAGATAGCCTCTCCACCCCCAAGGATACCTGAAAGAAACTGGGACAAAGGACAGTAACTACAGGGGGTGTGAGTGATTGCTGGACTCAGACTAGAAGGAGGCTAGTCTGTAAAAGAGGTTTATTGGAACATCTGAGGGTGAGATTTTATCTGTATTCAGCTTCTTACTGTATTAGGCATAGGCTTACATGTTTTATTTTATTTTGCTTGGTAATTCACTTTGTTCTGTCTATCACTTGGAACCACTTAAAATCCTACTTTTTGTATTTAATAAAATCACTTTTTACTTGTTAATTAACCCAGAGTATGTATTAATACCTGTGTGTCTGTGGGGTGGGGGGACAGCTGTGCATATCTCTCTATCAGTGTTATAGAGGGTGAACAATTTATGAGTTTACCCTGTATAAGCTTTATACAGGGTAAAACGGATTTATTTGGGGTTTGGACCCCATTGGGAGTTGGGCATCTGAGTGTTAGAGACAGGAACACTTCTTAAGCTGCTTTCAGTTAAGCCTCCAGTTTGTGGGACGTGGTTCAGACCTGGGTCTGTGTTTGTAGCCCGCAAGCATGTCTGGCATAACCAGGCAGGGTTCTGGAGTCCCAAGCTGGCAGGAAAGGCAGAGGAAGAAGTAGTCTTGGCACATCAGTTGACAGCCCCAAGGGGGTTTCTGTGATCCAACCCGTCACACATCCATCCATCCATCTGTCCATCCATCTGTTTATCCATCTATCCATCTGTCAGGGTTCCCTCCCCACTCTGAACTCTGGGGTACAGATGTGGGGAGCTGCATGAAAGACCCCCTAAGCTTATTTCTACCAGCTTAGGTTAAAAACTTCCCCAAGGCACAAATTCCTTTCTTGCCCTTGGTATCGCTGCCACCACCTAGTGATATAAACAAACATTCAGGGAGGGCCACTTGGAGCCCTACCTTCCCCAAATATCGCCCAAGCCCCTACACCCCCTTTCCTGGGCAGGCTTGAGTATAATCCCCCAAGCCCCTACACCCCCTTTCCTGGGGAGGCTTGAGAATAATATCCTCACCAATTGGTTACAAAGTGAGCACAGATCAACCCCCCTGGGTCTTTAGGACACTGAAAATCAATCAGGTTCTTAAAAGAAGAATTATATTTTTAAAAAAAGGTAAAAATCACCTCGGTAAAATCAGGATGGAAGATAACTTTACAGGGTAACAAAAGATTCAAAAACACAGAGGAACTCCCTCTAGGCTTAGTTTCAAAGTTACAAAAAACAGGAATAAACCTCTCTCCAGCATAGGGAAAATTCACAAGCTAAAACAAAAGATAACTTAACGCGCCTTGCCTGGCTTTACTTACTTATTGGAGACTCGTTTCAGGATTGTTTGGAGGAGATGGATTTCTGCCTGGCCCCTCTCAGTCCCAGGAGAGAACACACAAACAAAGAGCAGAAACAAACCCTTCCCCCGCCCCCCCACAGATTTGAAAGTATCTTCTTTCCCCATTAGTCCTTTTGGTCAGGTGCCAACCAGGTTATTTGAGCTTCTTAACCCCTTACAGGTAATGGAGGAATTTTAGGCTACCCTTAGCTGTATGGTTATGACACCATCCCTGCCTATCCATCCATCCATCCTTGAATCCATCCCCACCTATCCAGCCAGCCATGCCAGCCATCTGTACATCCATCCATCCATCCCCGCATCTAAATTCATAGATTCCAAGGCCTGGAGGGACCATGGTGATCATCTACTCTGACCTCCTGTGTAACACTGCCCAGAGAACTGCCCCACAATTATTCCCAGAGTGAATCATTTAGAAAAAAACATCCAGTCTTCATATTAAAATTGTCAGTGATTAAGAATCGACCATGGTTCTTGGCTAGTCTTTCCAATGGTTAATTACCCTCACGGTTAAACATTTACACCTTATTTCCAGTCTGAATTTGTCTAGCTCTAGCTTCCAGCCTTTGGATTGTGTTAGACCTTTCTCTGGAAGATTGAAGAGCCCATTATTAAATCTTTGTTCCCTGTGTAGTTACGTCTAGACTGTGATCATGTCACCCAATAGCTTTCTCTTTGTTAAGTTAAACAGATTGAGCTCTTTGAGTCTAGCACTGTAAGGCAAGTTTTCTAATCCTTTGATCATTCTCATGGCTCTTCTCAGACCCCTTCCCAATTTATCAAAATACTTCTTGAATTGTGGGTCCCAGATCTGGACACAGGATTCCAGCAGCAGGTGCACTAGTGTCAAATCCAGAGGTAAAATAACCTCTATACCCCTACTTGAGATTCCCATTTATGCATCCCAGGATAGCATTAGCCATTTTGGCCACAGCGTCACAGTGGGAGCTCATGTTCAGCTGCTTATCCACCGTGACCCCCAAATCTTCTGAAGAGTCTCTGCTTCCCAGGATAGAGTCCCCATCCTGTAAGTATGGCTGACATTCTTTTGTCTTGGATGTATACACTGACATTTAGCCATGTGAAAATGCGTAATGTTTGCTTGCACCCAGTTTACCAAACAATCCAGCTCCCTCTGTCGGTGCCCTTTCGTCTTCATTGTTTATCACTCCCCCAATTTCTGATTCATCTGCAAACATATCAGTGATGATTTCATGTTTTCTTCCAGGGAATTGATAAAAATGGTAAATTGCATAGGGCAAGAACCGATACCTGACCCCACAAGAAACACACCTATTTGATGATGATTCCCCATTTACAATTACATCTTGAGACCTCTCATTTAGCCAGCTTTTAATCCATGTCATGCGTGCCATGGTAATCTTATATCCTTCAAGTTTTTAATCAGCATGTGCGGTACCAAGTCAAATGCCTTCCAGAATTATAAGCATATAACATTAACCCTGTTACCTTTATCAACCAAAGTTGTAATCTGATCAAAAGGAGGCAAGGTCTGTGAGGGGACATCTTTTACTGGACCAATTTTATTGGTGAGAGAGACAAGCTTTTGAGCCTACTTAGAGCTCTTCTTCAGGTCTGGGAAAGGATATTGGGGTGTCACAGCTAAGTACAAGTGGAACAGGTTGTTTAGCATAAGTACTTAGTGCATATTCCTCTCGAAACATCATCTGAAGCAAGCTCTGCACAGACCAGGACCCACCAACTCAAAGTAGCACCAGACCCTGCCAGAACAAAAGATGCAAAACTTTGCAGAAAAAAATGCAGAAATATCTCCACTGCTACAATGATCAACACCCCCTCCCACAATGCACCTTTCAAGATCCGTGGGTCCTACACATACCCATCACAATATGTGGTTTCTCTCATCCAGTGCACTAAATGCCCCAATAACAACCAGGTGGGTGAAATGGGACAACCACCCTCGAATGAACTCAACCAGAAAAATGGTGAAAGACAATGTGACGGTACCTCCCATAAGGCTTTGTGGGAATATGACATAACTGGAACATGTTTTGTGCTGCCTGTGCCAGGTACATATCTATGTAAAGGTTATGATCTACTAGTTATGTTCACCCTAGTTGTATGCAGGCACCATTTGTGTGTTCAAAGTTATGAACATTGGCTGTGTAATTGCTTGATTCCTAAGGGGCCTCAGTTAGGACATTTGGTGACTTCTGGGGAAAGGAATGTGCAAATTAGGTGTTCAGTCAGGGGGCACTTAACAGACAAAAGAGCTTGGAAGATTCCAATCCACATCAGAAGTCTACCTGAGGACGTTCAAGGCAGCATGTGGGTAATGGCTGCTACCTGCAGTCCTGAGTCATGCATGGGCATGTGACCTGCCCATGTGATTTTCGAATCTCCATTCTGTGACAGGATTCTACAGAGGGAGAGGAGGGGGTCTCCACCCACAAGAGACAGTCTATTTAAACCTGTGGGAGACCCCTCCATTTTGTCTTCAGCTGGCTAAAGAAGGAGCCTCTCCACCCCCACAGGACACTTGAAGGAAACTGAAAACTACAGGGGGTGTGAGTGATTGCTGGACCCAGGCTAAAAGAAGATTAGCCTGTAAAAGAGAACATTTTGGAACTGGTGAGGATCTTATCTGTATTTAGTGCAATTAGACATAGATTTGCGTATTTTATTTTATTTTGCTTGGTAACTTCTTTTGTTCTGTCTGTTACTACTTGAAATCACTTAAATCCTACTATCTGTATTTAATAAAATCACTTTCTACTTATTAATTAACTCAGAGTATGTATTAATACCTGGGGGAGCAAACAGCTGTGCATATCTCTCTATCAGTGTTATAGAGGGCGAACAATTTATGAGTTTACTCTGTATAAAGCTTATACAGGGTAAAACGGATTTATCTGGGTTTAGACCCCATTGGGAATTGGGCATCTGAGTGTTAAAGGCAAGCAGACTTCTGTGAGCTGTTCTCAGGTAACCCTGCAGCTTTGGGATAGGTGGTTCAGACTCTGGTCTGTGTCTGGAGCAGATAGGTGTGTCTGGCTATCAGCAAGGCCATAGTGCTGGAACTACCTGTAGCTGGCAGGGGAGAATAGAAACAGAGGTAGCCTTTGCACATCAGCTGGCAGCTCCCAAGGGGGTTTCTGTGAACCAACCCGTCACAGTGGCGTAGTCGAACAGGATCTGTGCACAGCTGATTGCTTTGAGATACTGGTAGTGATTTTAAGTGAGTTTTAAGTGTGGTGGCTGGAGAACAGACAAAGTGGTTACTGGTTTGTTATTTTCTGTTTGCTTATTTCGGGAAAGGGAAGTAGGGACAGAAAAGGAAGCAAAATAAGTAAGAAGGAAGATCAGAAGACTGTGAGAGTCTCTGTTAACTAAGAATCCCCTGAGCTGAGTCTATCCCAGTTTCAGTGAACTGCAGAGGGGTGTGGCCCAGCAGAAGAAAGCAGGAAAATGCCTACTAGTGAGACAGCCACCAAGCTCGAATTGGCTAGGTTGGAAGCAACAGAGAGAGAGAATGAACATAAGAGACGGGTAGAGCTAAGACAATTAGAAATTGATGCTGTGGAGGCAGAAAAAGTGAGGGAAGAGGCTGCCCACAAGAGAGCTATGGAGATGGAGGCAGCAAGGGAAGAGGCTGCCCACAAGAGAGCTATGGAGATGGAAGAAGCTGCCCACAAGAGGGTTATGGAGGCCCAGAAACATGAACTGGCTGTTCTGGAGTTGAAGAGACAAAATCCTTCACCTGCTGGCTCCACTTCCCCAAAAATCCACAAATGGGAGCGACTGTGCCCACAGTATGATGAGTCCAGCGATATTGCCGAGTATTTCATCACCTTTGAGAGACTGTGCACCCTCCATGCCATCCCTGAAGATCAGAAACTGACCACATTAATAGCAAAATTGACTGGCAGAGCTCTGGACATATTCAATAAGATGCCTATTGATGATGCTTCAGACTATGGTAAATTTAAGGAACTGGTTTTGAAACAGTTTCAGGTTACACCTGAAACCTATAGGGTTAAATTCAGGAGTCTTAAGAGGGGATCTGGATTAAGTAATCTGGCTTATGCCAATGAAATGAGAGATTTGGTAGATAAGTGGGTGCGGGGGAAAGGTGTTACAAGCTTCGAAGGGATGTGTGATCTGGTTACTCAGGAACAATTCCTGAATATGTGCAGTGATGATGTGAAACAGTATGTGTGGGACAAAAAGGTAAATGCACTGGGTGAATTAGCTGGGTATGCAGACTCTTATGAGCAAGCACAAGCTGCAATCAAACATAAACCACAGGCAGAGGGGTATAAGGGTGGGGGAAAGCAGAATCACCGTTTTATCCCTGGGTCTGGGAAAAAAGAGGCTGGGCGGTCACCTCCCCATTCCCCTGGTACTCGTCCCAAATTTCCTGTGCAAGCAGAGGAGCCCAGGAGGTGCTATCATTGTAAGTCCACTGAGCACCTGAGGAATAAGTGTCCCTTGCTGAGTGAAAACAGGCAGCAAGTTACACAGGAAGCTGCAGCTTCTCAGAGCCAGGCTGTGGCCTCTTTCCACACAGGATTTGTAAAGCTTGCTTCCACACAACCAAGCAATAAGCATATGCATGCTGTCGAAATTAATGGAGAGGTGGTTATGGGATTAAGGGACACGGGTGCAGAGATTTCTGTGATCAGGAGGGACCTGATCCAGGAGAAGGATTTGTTGCCAGGTAAAATGGCAGAATTAGAGCTGGTTGGGGGTTACAAAGTCCTTGCACCTTTAGCTAAAGTTCACATGCAAACTCGGGATTTGCAGGCTGAACTGACAGTTGCAACGGTGGCACACAATTTTGCACCGTTTCTACTGGGAAATGATTTCTTTAATGTGGCAGAATCTGTCCCAGGGTTGGTTAGCAGGGAGAAGGAATCTTGTGCTAAAAGCCCCGGAGGGGAGGGTGAAGTCACATGGACTGCTGGGGGAATAGGAGAGTGTCTCTTAGATTCCTCTGCAGCAGTACAGGGAGCAGCTGCGGGGGCAGGGATGGTTGTAGCCAGTTCCTGTGGCCCCAGGGCTCAAGGGAAGTTCCAGAGGGAGGGGCTGGACGAAGCCAGCTCCTGTCCCGTAATCATCTCCCTGGGGGAGGGGGATGTACCACCTGGTAACAGGGGGGTCACCCCAGCTGCTGACTGCCAGGAAGTTGCAGGTCAACAGGGGGCAGGGCCCGCCCTGGGGTGCACAGAGACGTGTGTCCCGAAGGTGGAAGTTGGGGTCTTGGTAACTGCTGCGGTGGGAACAGACCCCAAAGACTCTGTAGCTGGGTGCCAGCCCAACCCGAGTGAAAGGGGGGGGATTTTGCTGGCCAGTGAAAGGTCTGTCATGGCTGGTAGCTGTGAGCCCACAGCTGGAGCAGGGTCACCTTCCCTTTTGGGGGACACAGGAGTGTCTGACCCAGAGGGGAGCCCAGAGAGGGAAGCCCAGATGGAAGGTGAGGGGGGGCCAGAGAGTCTGCCCACCTTTTGTAGGGAGGGACTTTCCCAAGAGGAGGGTGAAAAGCCTGCATTTAAAATGCCAGCTCCCTCTCTTGTAGATCAGGTTTTAAGGGAAACCTGGGGGTCAAGTCTCCCGGAGGGGGGGGCCCATCCAGCTGACCTGTTGGAAACAGAAAGTGAGGTGCCCAAAGGGGTACAGAGCACCCCATTGAAAAAGGCTGTTCTTACCCCACTTGTAAGAGATGAAACTCTCTCTCCTAGACAGGGGGGGGGAAATCTCTGCATGAGTGAAACTCTACCAGGGGGCGGGGACCAGCCCAGAGAAATTCCGGAGGGAGGGGCCGAGGGCAGGCAGGGTTGTAGTACACCCTTTCCTGGCCAAAGACCCAAACACATGCCTGAATTAGCAGCTTTCCCCACAGAGGCTGAAGATTCTGAATCAGAGTGTCTTCCAGAAGGCACAGAGAACTGGGAAAATGCAATAGATGCTAAACAGGTCAAATTGAGTGAACAAAACCTGTCCACCGTAGATTTGCTGTTAACCTTGTGTCTTTTGCTGATTCACCTCTGGGATAAAACAAAAGAATTCATACTAGTGGTAAACCCTCTAAAAACATGGAACATACCTGATTTATGGAGAAAACTGTTGTACATGCTAGGGATGGTAACAAGACAGCCCCACAAGCATGTTGCTTTGCAGCCTATACCTGTAAATAGACTGGAAGCTTGGCACAGCAGCAAAAGCATAACAGGCCCATGCTGCTGTGTAGAAGGGGAAACTGAGGCACACCGCCTCATGGCCTTGGTGGTTAAAGGTCAAGACACCTCCACTTTAACAGGTATTGCTGTCTGCATTCTGTTAATGCTACACCCCAACCTGTTTTCAGGCATCTGGGGATCAGGAACCTCAAAATGGGCTAAAACCCCTAGAACTGACATATGGTTTCAAGGTACTGAAAAGAAGTGTGATCAAAGACAAACAGGAATTTTACGGGTACTGCCTCCGCCATGGACAGTGTCCAAGTCTCTGGCAGTAAGTTCAGGGGGAGGGTGTGACGGTACCTCCCATAAGGCTTTGTGGGAATATGACATAACTGGAATATGTTTTGTGCTGCCTGTGCCAGGTACATATCTATGTAAAGGTTATGATCTACTAGTTATGTTCACCCTAGTTGTATGCAGGCACCATTTGTGTGTTCAAAGTTATGAACATGGGCTGTGTAATTGCTTGATTCCTAAGGGGCCTCAGTTAGAACATTTGGTGACTTCTGGGGAAAGGAATGTGCAAATTAGGTGTTCAGTCAGGGGGCACTTAACAGACAAAAGAGCTTGGAAGATTCCAATCCACATCAGAAGTCTACCTGAGGACGTTCAAGGCAGCATGTGGGTAATGGCTGCTACCTGCAGTCCTGAGTCATGCATGGGCATGTGACCTGCCCATGTGATTTTCGAATCTCCATTCTGTGACAGGATTCTACAGAGGGAGAGGAGGGGGTCTCCACCCACAAGAGACAGTCTATTTAAACCTGTGGGAGACCCCTCCATTTTGTCTTCAGCTGGCTAAAGAAGGAGCCTCTCCACCCCCACAGGACACTTGAAGGAAACTGAAAACTACAGGGGGTGTGAGTGATTGCTGGACCCAGGCTAAAAGAAGATTAGCCTGTAAAAGGGAACATTTTGGAACTGGTGAGGATCTTATCTGTATTTAGTGCAATTAGACATAGATTTGCGTATTTTATTTTATTTTGCTTGGTAACTTCTTTTGTTCTGTCTGTTACTACTTGAAATCACTTAAATCCTACTATCTGTATTTAATAAAATCACTTTCTACTTATTAATTAACTCAGAGTATGTATTAATACCTGGGGGAGCAAACAGCTGTGCATATCTCTCTATCAGTGTTATAGAGGGCGAACAATTTATGAGTTTACTCTGTATAAAGCTTATACAGAGTAAAACGGATTTATTTGGGTTTAGACCCCATTGGGAATTGGGCATCTGAGTGTTAAAGGCAAGCAGATTTCTGTGAGCTGTTCTCAGGTAACCCTGCAGCTTTGGGATAGGTGGTTCAGACTCTGGTCTGTGTCTGGAGCAGATAGGTGTGTCTGGCTATCAGCAAGGCCATTGTGCTGGAACTACCTGTAGCTGGCAGGGGAGAATAGAAACAGAGGTAGCCTTTGTACATCAGCTGGCAGCTCCCAAGGGGGTTTCTGTGAACCAACCCGTCACAGACAAAAACACCTTATCACCGGGGGACGAGCACTTTTCACAAGAGGATCACTCCATCTCTGACCTCTCAGTCCTCATCCTCAAAGGAAACCTGTACAACACTTAGAAAAGATGAACCTTAAATTCATAACTTTGCTAGACACTAAAAAAAAAAATAAAGTGAATAGAGACACTGGATTCATGGCTTATTACAACAATCTGTAACCCACCAAACCCCCTTTCCCCACACCTTTTCCACCCTCTTTCTCCCCCTGTGACTGGAGAGATGTTAACCAGCTACTTCACCTTTTATGATCCCTTGAAATATGTGTTAACTTCTTATGCTAAACAATGTTTCCACCTTGCATTGATCTGTGACACACAGAGGACCTTTCCAGGACCTGAAGATGAGCTCAGTGTAAGCTCCAAAGCTTGTTTCTCTCATTCAGAGAAATTGATGCAATAGGATATCACCTCACACACCTTGTCTCTGACATATCCTGGGACCCACATGGCTACAACAAAGCTGCGTATATCAAAAAAGATATCAAGTTTAACAATCGCCGAGCTGTACACCCATTGGGATAGTAGTGGGCACTGTTGCCACAACAGAGGAATTCCTAGGAGACAGGGAACAGGGTAGCAACAAATCCTCTGTCCCGCATTCAGGGGCCATGAGGTGCAGATGTGGGGTGAACTCCAGGCAGAGCAGTTACAGTCAGACACAGACAGGAATCCAGACACACACACATGGAGGATGCTGCATCAAGCCTTTTATTTCACCACAAGTGGCACGTGCCGGGTGGAAAGCAGAGGTTAACGAGGGCTTACTCGGGAGTGTCAAGGAACCAATATGAACTGAGTGAAGGTTTCATGCACAGGGCAGAATGATGGTCCAGATCAGGATCAGTAGGAATAGAAAAGGTCAGATATGAGACCTGTCCCTTGCAGAGGGTAGCAGCTCTATTTGGACCTCAGGAAGGTGGGACTCAATGGCTCATGGGGGAGAGGGAAATGGGACATTGAGCCTTTTCCCTCTAGGGGGCGCCGGCTCCAATACCAGCCTTTCTATAGTTTTTTCTTTTTTGCATCATCCTATAGGATTTAATAGAGAGAATCTGATCCCTGCTCTAGAATCCCATAGGAGAGTCCTAAAACTCCCAGAGACACACAGGGGTTTTATCTCAACATCTACGGACTGCTTCCCCCACCCCCAATCCATTTTGACACCAATCAATTCATAGCATTTTTTTAAGATTAATGAAGATAATCTGAATTTCACATGCAAAGCCTAGTTAGCCCATGGCTGGTCTAGCCAGCAAAAGAGCCAGGAAAATAGGTGTCTACTTTAGTGCTATTTCTGCAGAATGTTCTGGATCCAGGGGATGAATTTGGAGAGTCTTGTGAACACGCTTGGTTGGTAAAAATTCTCATCAACATACGAAGCGATGCCCTGGGCCACTCCGTCACATGCCAAGGGGCCACCAGAATTACCCTGGGATTAAGAATAACCACAATTATGTCTTGAACTTCTCTAGCATGACTTTTTATCTACAGATGTGATCGCATGAGAGTTGAGATGCTTAAATATTTGGAAAGAAATATGTTTTGTGTAAAAAAATGGCCTTTTTTCAACTTTGGTAACTTCACCAAAATGTTTTCTGTTTGGAAGTGTTTCCTTTTGGGGGGGGGGGGTAGCACTTGGTAGGGTTAGGCAGAGTTTGGTAGAGTTGTGTTTGAATTGGATAGTGTTTGAATTGGGTGGATGTAGGTAGGGATGAGTTTGGGTAGAGTTTAGTAGGACAGGGGGTATGTTGGGTAGAGCTCGATATGACAGGGATTAATTTAGTAGAGATTTGGTAGAGTTGGTAAAGTTTAGGGAGAGCTGGAGTTGGGGAGAGTTTTACAGGACAGGGGTTAAGTTTGATAGAGTTGGATAGGGTTGCACTGGGGGGGAGTTTAGTGTCGAGTTGGTAGGTTTGTGTAGGATGGGGTTTGCGTTTGGAGTAGGGTTGGGAGGATTGTGTTGAGGATGGTTGAGTTTGGGGTAGGGTTGTGTAGGGAGGTGAGTTTAGTGTAGTGTTGGTAGGTTTGTGTATGGTGGGGTTTGCGTTTGGGGTAGCGTTGGTAGGGTTGTGTTGGGGTGTGTTGAGTTTGGGTAGAGTTGGAATGGTGTGTTGGCCAGGGTTTCAGATGAAGGAATGTCAATAGCCATGTATAATAATGGATCTTGGCCAAGCTAGTGGGAGCTGTGCTGAGCTGGTCTCACAATCACCTCACCTCTTTGGGCTGATCTGATGTCTGCACCAACACCCCGTCTCCCGAGCAGGGCTAGGTTGGTAGGGGATCACTGTGCAATTAGATATTTAGCACTGGAAAACACCTCCCCATTCCCTCCCAGCAGTGACCTCCTGGAACCAAGGAGCCTCCAGGTCAGCAGGATACTTACCCGATAAGGTAATTTCCCCAGGCCGGGCTTCCCCACACACAGCATTGTTGAGTGGTTGTATCCAGAATACAGCTCACACATGTTGTCCCTCATGACCTCCAGGTCCACCTCATGGAGCGTGTCAGTTCTTGAGTTCCGGCCAGTCCGACCCCACCCGGCCACGCTGCACATGGATCCCGGCCTCACCCTGGACTTGGCCTTTGGCAGAGGGATGAGCTGCACCCAGTTATTCAGCACTGCGCTGTGTGACAGCTGCCATGGACGTGAGGGAAAACAGGGAACCAGATCAGCACAGGGATCGGAGCTGGGAGGGGCCAACACATCCTAACAGGAAAATGGAGAAGTGTCCAGGGCATGAGTGTGAGGTGATGGGGGTGGAGTGATGGGATGGGGGTGGTACCTCCTGAAGTGTGAGGTCACTGGGGGCGGGGTAATGGGATGGGGGCGGTACCTGCAGCAGTGTGCGGTCCCTGGGGCAGGGTGACAAAACGGGGGCGGTACCTTCAGCAACATGATGTCATTGTTAAAGGTCTCTTTGTTGTATTGAGGATGGGGGATCCGGCAGCGCACGGGGATTTTCTGTTGGCTCTGTTCCCGTTGTTGAATGTTATGGGCTCCCAGGCACACAGTGATCCTGCTGTAAAAACCAAGAGTAATACATGGACATTTGCGGCAGGAGTGTACTGAGGTGGGGGATGGGCACATGGTCTGACATAAGTACTAATCTTGTGGGGACAGGGCAGTGATCTCAGACTCCTTCATTCCCCTTCTCCCATGGGTCTCAGCTCCCCTCCAGTCAGGGGACCCCTCCCAGCTGGATCCAGACAGGGGTCTATGCCCTGGTGCCCCCACCCCAGAGCCCCGCAGAACTCTCCTGTGGCTGTGAGCCCCTCCCTGCCCCTATCAGAACTGTGGGCCAGAGCCCAGCTGGTGTCAATGGCTGTAGCTCCATTGATTTACCCAGTGTTGGATCTGGACCATGGTTTGCACAGGCCCCTAGAGACACACTGACGCCCCCTGTGCAGATCAGACCCCTGGGCTCTGCTCTCCCAGCCTGTCCTACTAACCATGCAACCTACGATGGCACCAGAGCTCCCAGCTCCCCCATCACCTGCTAACACCCGACCTGCCCCGACATTCCCAGCACAGAGGCGCTTACTCTCCATTGCAGTGAGCGGCCGTCAGCACAAAGTTCTCCGCCACCAGGAACCCTCCACAGTGAAACCTCTTGTGGCCGCTTTGTATATCCAGATAGGCCATGTAGGGTCTGGAATGGGGCTGGGCTTCCTGTCCCCCGATGATCTCACCTGGGGGTGGGGTGGGGAACAGAGCCATATAAGGAACCCCATTGTCTCCTTGGGCTGGGATCAATCTCCCCATCCCAAAGGGGAGTCCGCACAGCTCAACCCAACCCCTGTGATGCTCTCCCTGGGAGATTCCTGTACCAGGAACTTTGCCTTGTGCTGAGCTCTCCTCCACACTGGACACCCCATGGGGCTGGAGGGTAAATCTAAAGCTCTCACCTTCCTGGGTGGAGAATCAGTGCCAAATGCACCAGGAGTGGGTAACGGCTTTGGGGGCCAGTAGCACCCAGAACGCCACTGACACGTCCCCTGCTGATATTTCATCTTCTCCATCAACCGCCAGTGACAAGCCAGGGCTGCTCCCAAGCTGCCCCCCGCAACTGTTTTTGTACAGAAAATCGGGTTTTCTAGATCATGAAAAATCTCCCGGAAAGCGTCTCCTTGCCTCAAACATTTCAGCATTTTTCTTGTCAAACTGATCATTTCTCCCAGCTTTCAGCACTTTTCAGCTGACAATTTGTAAGTTTTCGGTCACCAAAACAATTCTCTCTTTGGTCACGCTAGAGATTAAGAAGGAGTGACAAGGTATGCAGTGGAAACATGCCATCCCCCATCCGTTTAGCCCTGATGGCTTCACTATCCCTGACCTTTACTGCTTTCATTTCTCCAAATGTTACCTAGATTGCCAGGATCTATGGAACATTATATGCACAGTTGGCCAGCAAATTTGAACTAAACACTGATCCTCTAAAAAAAGCATTGGGAGGAGGAACAAGGCCAATTATTTTCTGCTAACCAAATGGAAACAAACTTTAGCCAGCGCTCCGAACTGCTCCTTGGAGCTGCATTTAAGATTAATTCCACAGGAATTCATACACAGGAGGTCCTGAAACTTCCTTCCACTGCTCAAACCAGCTGCTGCTAAGTCAGACAAATATTGGTTCTGTGATTCGGCAGGTGCTGACTTAACCCATATGCTCTGGGAAGGCACCTAGACACACAGGCTTTGGGGGGAACTCAATTGGAGAGTAAATTTTTTCCTATCAAATAAAATTAAACCTGTAATTTTCAACCTAACGAGTGTTAACTGGAAGCGGAATAAATCTGAAAGACTTTGGCTAAGCAGAGCACTAACAGTGGTGAAAAGACTAGTCCCACAGAAATGGAAATCCAAAAAGCGACCAACAATCAAAGATTGGAGCATTGACATCCTAAGCTTGGCCACCATGGAAAGAACCAGGAGTGGGTCAGTAATGGCACTGCCTGGGGTTAACAGCTTTGGGGGCCGAAGTCACCCCAGATTAGGCCAGGCAGCCCCTGGAAGGGCACTGAGAGGTCCTTTGTGGATGCGTCTTCTCCATCAGCCCACAGTCACCAGCCAGGGCTGCTCCAAGACTGACCCACAAAACTTTTCACGAACGTCATTTTTTCTCAGAAAGCCTCGTCTCAAACCTGTCTGAATTATTGTGGTGAAACTGATTCTTCCCCCCAGTGTTGGGTGATATTTAGGTGAAAATTTAATAGTGCCACTTTGGGGATTTTTCCCATGGAAAATAAAAAATGTTTTCTCATCACCTCTGAAGAAGTCTGCACCCAGGTGGGTGGATGTGTTGGAAGGCACCTTTAACAAATTGCTGATATTTGCATGAGGGTGGCACAAAGACCAAGATAGGGGAGGGATAGCTCAGTGGTTTGAGCATTGGCCTGCTAAACCCAGGGTTGTAAGTTCAATCCTGGAGGGGGCCACTTAGGGATCTGGGGCAAAATTGGTCCTGCTAGTGAAGGCAGGGGGCTGGACTCAATGACCCTTCGGGGTCCCTTCCAGCTCTATGAGATAGGTATATCTCCATATATTTATTATTAAGATCCAGGCCCCTATAATGCCAGGGGCTGCGCAGAAACTAACTGAGATCAGGGACTCCCTTGCTCCAGGCTTTTCATTGACCCAGACAGCGTCCAGACACAAGCTGAATTATTCTTCACATTGTACAGATAGGGAAACTGAGGCCCAGGGAGATTGTTTGTAAACCTGCCTAAGGGATTTCGGTGACCATCCTCAATCCATACAAATCCCTGTCCACAGAGATCCTGGGCAGATCTGGGAAGTGGTCCCAGATTTCTTGGGTCCCAGCCCAGTGGCCTAGCTCCAAGGCCGACCTCCCTGTCTGGGACAGGGATTGGCAGTGGGGTCCCAAAGGAGCCTGTGGAGGCCTGGCCACCCAACCCCTCGGGCTGCTGTGAGAGCCCCAGCCACACTCAGAAGAGGATGCAGGATTCGATACAGGTGCTTGGCCCCAGCAGGACCAAGGGGGAGACCCTAAACGCTGCCCACAGCTCTCCATATGGGGCGAGGGTCCCGCTGCCCATGGGCCCTGATCCCCCCCCCACACACACAAAGAAACTCACCAGCCTGAGACCCAGGGGGAAGGAGAAAGGCCACGGGAAGCAGGACGAGGATCAAGAGCTGCATTGTAAGAGACATCCAGGGATGGGCATGGAGCCTCTGCCTGAGCCCCGGGAGTTATATGGACCAGGTGGGGGGAGGGGAGGGAAGGGTCTGGCAACCACAGGGACGTGTACCCTGCTGCCCGGAAACTCCCACCCCGGATGGCCCAGGGGTGGAGACGCCGATTGGAGAAACCTCCAGCCACAGCTGTGCCCACATCAGGGCGGGGGGGGGGAGTGGGTTCCTTCCTGCTCTGGTGCCCGTCCGGCCTGGCTGGTGATGTGGTTAACCCTGCACCGTTCCGTACTATAGGTGTAAGAAACACCCCTGAGCTTCTCTACACTGAGATACCCTGATCCATAGATTTCAAAGTCAGGAGGGACCATTCCAACCTGACCCCCTGGTGGAAACCCCAGAGCCAGATCCCACCCAGCAACTCCTGCCTCCACCACAGCCCTGGGTCAGTTGTTCCCATGACTCCAGCTCCCGGCCGTCGGGTCTTGTCCTGCCTTGGCCAGAGAGGTTGAAGAGCCCCCTGCTCTCAGAAACCCCCACCCCATGGAGGTTCCTACAGAGTGGGCCAATTCCCCTCTTCACCTCCAATACCCTCAGGAGATCACTCTCCGTGGAGCTCTCCCCACCAGCTTGTTCTTGTAGCTCTTTCCAATTTGCCAAAGTCCTGCTAGAGGTGTGGACATTAGAGCTGGACAAAATCTCCAGTCATGGTCTCAAAAGGGCCGAATCCAGAGGTGATCCCACCTCCTTGCTGCTACTTAATATCCCCTGGTTTATATACCTGTAGAGGAGCGGACTCACCCCTGCGGCGCCTCCTGCTGGTCGTCTCGGGAATTAGCTCTTCCAGCATCCTGGAGCGCCCCCTGCAGGCTGGTGATCCTGCTTGCCACTGGCCCGTGTCCCTCCCAGGACCCCAGTGCCCCTTTCTCTGGGTCTCCCCCTCCCAGGGGAACCCCCACCCACTATCCCCACCTTGCCTCAGTCGTAGGCTACTGCCAGTCACCAACTAGCCCCCACGCCCTGGGGCAGACTGCAGTGTCAGCCACTCATCATAGGCCAGGTTGGGTTTGGGCCTGCTGCCTTTGCCAGCCCGTGGGCTGCCCTCTGCAACCCCCAGTACCTGTTGGCCTTTTCTAGGCCGCAGCCTGGGGATTTCCAGGCTAGAGCTCCCCGGCTCCTCTGCCTTTCCCCAGCCCTGCTCCACTCAGTATCCTGTCCTTAGCTCCCTGCAGCCAGGCCCTTCTCCCTCTACAGCTAGAGAGAGACTTCTGAGCTCCTGGCTTCAAGTCTCTTTATATACAGGCCAGCTATGGGCTGGTTGGGACCACCATGCTACAATACCCAAGGACGGTATCTGCCTGCTTAGCTCCTGCATTCCACTGAAAGCTCTTGTTTGGATGGGTTCCACCATGATCCCTTTCAGAGCCCCTGCTCTCCAGGACACAGCTCCCATCCTGCCAGACTGAATGACATCCCTTGTCCCTCAATGTTTGACCTTGCATTTGGCTGGATTCATGTGCAGCTCTAATTGAGCCCAACTCCCCAGGTGACCCAGGTAGCTCTGTAGCTTGGAGGCGTCCCCCATCCCACCTATCATTGTGTTCTCTGCAGACTTTGCCAGCAACAATTTTACGTGAACTTCGAGATCATTGATACAGATACTGAATAACCTGAGGCCCAGAATAGATCTTTGCGGGGCCCACCAGCAACACCCTGGTGGCTGCTGATTCCCCATTGAGGATCATATTTTGAGGAGAATCAGTTAGCCTGTTTTGGAGCCATGTTGAGTTTTTAGAGAGCTAATTTCTCAATTTGAATGTTGTGTGGTACTTGGGCAAACTTACGGGAATCCACATATATATCACATCAGCAGTCACCTTAATGAACCAGACTTTTAATGTTGCTCAGAAATGACAGAATGGTAATTGAACATGGATTGTTCTCCATGAACCCATGTTGACTGGCATTAACTCTGTTTCCATCTTTTAGTATCTGCCTATTGGTAGATCTAATCTCAGCCATTCCATTATTTGGCTCTGGATCCCTCTCTTGGAATTGGTATGTCTGATGGATGAGGTGTGCGATCTGTCCATCCAGATATCAGTGTCACTATATAGAACCATTCCAGAACCTCCCCAGATCCATTCAAAATCAGTACAGATGCATGAATACCAAACTAACTCCATTTAAATTCATGTTAGATTCACTTCAGTTGATACTGTTCCGTTTTAGATCTATCCAAACCCACATAGCCACCGGTTGATCCCTTCTCGATCAATGCACACCCCTGTACATCCATTCTAGACCCAGCTCCCCAGCCTACCATTGATGGACCCACCCGGTGTCTGTACCCTACTGGTAGCTACAGTAGGGGTCACTGACCTGACTCAGGGCCAGCAGGGCGTTGCCTGGGAGCATCCACGTCTGGTCCCTGGGGGGATGGGATGCAGGAATGACTGGACCAGTGATGCTCCTGGTTCTCTGTGTGTTAATCCCCATAGGGGGACAGCACCTCCCCTGACAGGCCAGGGACCCCATGGACAGGGGATGGGGCTGAACCCCCTTGGGGGTTGATAAACTCAATGAGGGTGTCACTTTGGGTGTCACGTACACAATGCACTAGTATCAGGGTGATCAGAGCCACCCGCCTCTATCTCACACACAGGGGCACAAGGGTGGGTTTTCTCACCCAGCATTGATACCGATCAGTGTTACCCACAGCCTATGTAAACAGGAGAGCTGGGGAAGGGAAGAAATTTGTGCTTGGAACAGTGACAGCAGCACAGAGATGCCCTAGAGGGGAAACGTCCCACGTCTCATTCTGCACCCCCTGAACAAGCCAATCCCCTGCCATGAGGCTGTATCAGAGCTAGCTCCCCCACCCGCCAGGGGAAAGGTCCCATGTGTATTCCCCACTCCCCTGAGCCAGCCTGTCCCCCATCCTGGGGCCAGTATTAGTCTCACCAATGCTGCATAGAGAGGCGAAATCCCTTCCCTGCTCCTTTGCCCCTGTTATTACAGCCCAGGCTCTGGCCAGTTTTACCCCAGTGGTGCGTGGGGAGCTCATGGCGTTGCTTGTTCACTGTAAGCTCCCCTAGATCCTTTGTGGAGCCCCAGTTCTCCAGGACATGGTCCCGGAGCAGGGGAGGTGCCCGCGTCCCTGGGGCTGGGATGGAGAACACGGCATTGGCTGGATTCTCACCGCTGGGAGGTGACTGGGCCCAGCTCACCAAGCGCCCCAGCTCGATCCCTGCACCTGCCCTGGCTCTGTCAGCATTGACCGCTCTGCCCGGCGCTGTGACACCCGCAGATCTGATGGCAGCTTGAGCTGGGACCCTGGGGTGACTCTGGTTTCTGGCATCCAACCTGAGACATGGAGCATGTCCAGGGCTCTCAGATGACCAGGGCTGCATTGTGCTGGGTGCTGTACAGTGTTTATTAGGTGTATTATGGTACCGCCTAGAAGACCCAGTCATGGCAAAGGATCCCATTGCCGCTGTACATTACTTGTTAGGTGTATCACAGTAGCACCTAGGTGGACTCCCAGCTATGGCCCAGGACCCCACCGTGCCAGGTGCTGTACAAACACAAAACACAGCAATGGCCCCTGTCCCCAGTTGCTCACAGTCTAGGTATAGACCAAGAGAAAACAAGTGGCTACAGACAGGCTGACGGGGAAGAACCAGGGGAACAATGAAATTACACGAATAGGCATTGTCAGATGGTGCCATGTCCCAGTCTGAGACGTCTCTTCCCAGAGCATCAGAGCCGCGTCTGCTCTGTGGATCCCTGCTGCACTGGGCTAGGTTTGTGATGCATTTTCTTTGCAGGGGAGCTGTTGCAAACAGCAATGGAGTTTGCTCTGTGAAAGTAGAATGAATTATATTGTAAAAATAGAATGGATTAAAGAAATGCTGTATGTTCCTTTAAGCAGGAATGAGGAATGTTGAAATATAGTTGTCAGGAAGAGGAACATTAAGGTATAGAACAATGAGTCCACTTAAGCTAATGGTGGGACATTAACAGGAGATTGGTAAGAGTTAGTAAGGAAATAAGATGTGTGTGTCTAGCACCAGGTAAACTTATTAGTTTTGCTTTCTTTGTTTTCTTGTTAAGTTCGCCCCCCTTTTATCTGTATAAATAAGATAGTTTGAGTCTTGCATGGTGCTCACATTATCTGGGTGTATTAGCAGAGCGCTGTGCTAATAAACAGAGTGGTCTAACAAATTGTGAGTCCTGAATCTGACTTTGACAATTTGGAGGTTCCACCGAGATGACAACCGTCTTCACTGGGGCCGTGTGATTCCTGACCATTTTTGCAGGACGGCCGTGGCAGCCGGCACCTGGGCATTTGGCCCGAGCGGTCCTCCGCCAGAACGGAAAGGCGCACGACCACAGTGAAGTCTATGCCATCGAACCTGTTGGTTCCCACTCTGTTCTGGTAGGGATCCTGGGATCTGACATCAGGAATCTGGTCAGGTAATTATTTCTGTGTTTTGTCCGGACTGAGGACTGTCCTGTCTCTGTGTCTATCCGTCCTCCTGTGGAGTGTTTGAGTCTGGGTGCCGTCTCCGTCTGGGGATCGTCCGACCAAGGGGTTCCTGTCCCTGCGGTCTGAGTGAGTGAAATCTGCACAATCGCAGCCGCACCGCACCTTGGGTGAAACCCTTGGTGTGAAAGCAAGGGCGATTGAGGCAGTAGCCTGTGGGCTCCTTTTGTGTGTTGCACCGGACATCGCTCTGACGAACCCGAATTTCCTTCTTGTGTGATTGGTGTGTGTAAAGTCCTCCTGTATGGGTAACCAGACGTCTAAGTCAGGACAGTTCCCTAACGGAACGCCGGCTCATTTTATCTATATTAGGAATGGTCCGGACTCCTGTAAATTTCTGGACAAATGGTCTAGGTTAACTCAGGGGAATCCGAAAACTCAGTGGCCACTGTTAGGATCTTGGGACAAAGACCGAGTGGACGTCTTAAAAGACAAACTCGGCCAACCTAAAACTAAATTGGCCAGAGGAGAGGTTGATTGTTTCATGAAGTGGTGGGAAGAGGCAAATCGTAGGAGGACAGAATCGAAGCTCGCCTCTCTCAAAGATTCAAATGATAAGGTAAAAGCTTTATTGGAAACCTCCTCTCCCACCACCAGACCGAGCGCTCCCCTTTACCCCGTTCTCCGAGCAGACTCAGATCGATCCAAACCCCCTTCATACTCCCATCTCATTGTGGAAGAGGATGAAGAAAACCCCTTGTTAAATTCTGGGGACAACGATGAGGAAGATGCATTAATTGGCTTGGCAGCCTTGCGTCGGATCAGTAGACGGTCACCAGCCTACCCAGTTCAGGAACAATTCTCAGAGATCACCAGTTCAGGCCAGTCCGGACCGTCCAATACTGCCCAGATCCATTCCTCTGGTACCGCTCAGGCCTGTAAAAAAAAACCCCTTGCTCCCCCGAAACCCTCCAGTCTGCCTGACTCCTCTGCTTTTTCTTATACATGCAAAGATAGCCTGGATAAGGATTGGGCCCTTGCTTGCGCTCTAGCTCTAAAACTGTCCAGGCTCCCCTCCGAATCCTGCATACTGGGGGCCAAGAAGGGGGGTCCCACTTGGAGCTATAATCCCTGGACTCGCACAGAGCTCCATTCAATTGTAAAAGGCTTTCCAAAGCCCCTGGAAAATCCTACCAAATTCGCAGAGGAATTTTTGTTAGTATGCGACACCTATGGCCGCTCTGAGGCAGACCCCCTGCAGCTGTGCAAGCTACTTGTAACCCCTAGCGACATGAAAAATGGCTCACAGCAGCCAATTGGCCCGTCAGTGAGCGCCACTCTAATTTGCCAGACACCGGTCCTGACGCTGAATACCGGAAAAGGTGTAAGGACCGAGCTAAAAATCTACTTGAAGCCATCCCTCGAGTATGGACTCCTAAAACCAACTGGGCGGCCATACACGGCTGTAAACAGCGACAGGGAGAAAGCCCAGGTGACTATCGCACCCGGCTGACTGGTGTTTTTCTGCAACATTCTGGTATACAGCAACTGGGTGAAAATGGACAGGGCGCCCTGGCTCCTGCGTTTGTTAATGGCCTCCTACCTGCTATTGGCCATATGCTAAAGCAAATAAGTGTTGGGTGGGAGACCGAAACCATGGACATATTGCAAACAGTGGCAGAGCACTGCCACCGCACTCTGAAAGGAAAGGAGGAACAGTCCTCTCAAAAATTAATGGCCCTGCAAATACAGCATTATTCAGGGCAGGGGAAACAGTACCGGGGACGGGGAAGGTTCCAGGGACAGGGACATGGTCGAGGGAGGGGCCGAGGAACTGGATTTTCGGGTTTTGGGGATGTTTGTAATTACTGTAAGCAGCCCGGACATTGGAAGAACGAGTGTCCGCGCCAGCCTGATAGCTCTGTAAATAACCAGCTAGACCCCCTGTCGGCACAGCCCGACAATCCCCAGCCTCACTTTGTCCCACAGCAATGACGGGACGCCGGGGAACCTCAGGAAATTTTAGTTCCTTTACTACCTCTCACTCCCACGGGTGAGTGTGTTTTGACTATTAATGATCTTTCTCTCCCTTCCCTTGTTGATACGGGAGCTTCGCGCTCTGCAGTTCGTACTACCAATCTGCCTGCGGTTCCCCGCTCCGGAAAGACCGTGTCCGCTGTGGGTATTACGGGAATCCCAACCCCTTATCCCCTTTCAAAACCTCTACCGGTCCAGGTTGGTCCCCTATCTGCAGATCATGCCTTCCTTCTCTCTAACTCCGGTAAACCTTTTGGGTCGGTATCCGTTATGTAAACTTGGCTGTACCATCTATTGTTCCCCGGATGATGTCTATTTACAAATCCCCCAGTCCTCTCTGAGTGATTCTGTGGCCTCCCTGCTGTCTGAAACTCCCCTTTCCACTCTGGCCCCCTGTTACCCATTCATCCCGTCCCTTGAACACCTAATTTCGCAGGTCCCATCCTCTCTGTGGCCAACCCACCCATCTGAAGTGGGCCGCTTAAATACTGACCCCGTCTGCATTACTGTTGACTCCTCCAAACCCCTGCCTCACCTGTCTCAATACCCTTTAAACCCCGAAGCAGAGGCTGGCATTGCTCTGGTCATGACCGCCCTGCGGGAACAAGGCATTATCGTTCCCTGCTCCAGCCCCTGTAACACCCTATCCTCCCAGTTCGAAAAGCTGATGGTAAATTGTGGCGGTTTGTTCAGGATCTTCGGGCCATTAACCGCATTGTCATACCCACCTTTCCTGTTGTCCCTAACCCAGCAACGATTCTGGCTTCTATCCCACCAGGTGCAACTCATTTTACTGTTGTTGATTTGTGCTCTGCTTTCTTTACTGTCCCGGTTCACCCTGACTCCCAGTATCTTTTTGCCTTTTCTTACAAGGGGCAGCAGTACACATGGACCACGCTCCCTCAGGGGTATACTGAAAGCCCATCTTACTTTTCCCAAGCATTAGCCCGAGACCTTGCTGACCTTGTTTTCCCGTCCGGGTCCACACTAGTCCAATATGTAGATGATCTACTCCTCTGTTCCCCTTCGTTGTCTGCCTCAGAAACTGATTCTTTAGTGCTCCTTACTGCCCTAGCAAAGAAGGGTCACAAGGCTTCTCACTCTAAACTACAGCTCTGTCAAGCCTCTGTCACATACCTTGGCTTTCTCTTCTCCCAGGGTTCCCGTACACTTTCTCCCGCCCGCGTCCAGGCTATCCTCAGCTTTCCCCGACCCCGCTCCCCACGCCAGGTCCGAAAGTTTTTGGGCATGGCTGGATTTTGCAGGCAATGGATTCCCCAATATGCCTCCCTTGCAAAACCTCTCCAGGAACTCACTCAAGTCTTTGTGCCTGACCCCATGCCGTGGCCCCCTGAGGCTGACTCTGCCTTTGTTTCCCTCAAACAAGGTTTGGCTTCTGCCCCCGCCTTAGGGCTGCCTGACTATTCTAAGGCCTGGTCTACACTACGATTTTAGTTCGAATTTAGCAGCGTTATAGCGAATTAAGCTTGTACCCGTCCACACAACGAGGCCATTTAATTCGATTTAAAGTGCTCTTAAAATCGGTTTCTGTACTCCTCTCCGACGAGGGGAGTAGCGCTGAATTCGACATTGCCGGTTCGAATTAGGGTTAGTGTGGACGGAATTCGAAGGTATTGGCCTCCGGGAGCTATCCCACAGTGCACCATTGTGACCGCTCTGGACAGCAATCGAAACTCGGATGCTCTGGGCAGTTGGACAGGAAAAGCCCCGCGAACTTTTGAATTTCATTTCCTGTCTGCCCAGCCTGGTGAGCACAGGTGACCACACAGAGCTGAACAGCACAGGTAGCCATGCAGTCCGAGAACCGCAAACGAGCACCAGCATGGACCACACGCGAGATACTGGATCTGATCGCCATATGGGGAGAGGATTCAGTGCTCGCAGAACTGCGTTCCAAGAGACGGAATGCAAAGATCTTTGACAAGATCTCCAAGGGGATGATGGAGAGAGGCCACAATCGGGACTCCATTCAGTGCCGTATAAAGGTGAAGGAGCTCCGACAGGCCTATCAGAAGACGAAGGAGGCCAACGGACGGTCCGGGGCAGAGCCGCAGACATGCCGCTTTTACGATGAGCTGCATGCAATTCTCGGAGGGGCCGCCACCACTACCCCACCCCTGAGCGTGGACTCCGAGGAGGGGTTAATGTCATCGTTGCATGACGAATCTGCGGACGGGGAAGAGGAGGAGGAGGAGGAGGACGAACTTGTGGAGAGCACACAGCACTCCATTCTCCCCGACAGCCAGGAGCTGTTTCTGACCCTGACCGAAGTGCCCTCCGAACCCTCCCAAGGCGGCATCGCAGACCCCCTGGAAGGGACCTCTGGTGAGTGTACCTTTTCAAATATATCAAACATGGTTTAAAACAAGTATTTGTTTAATGATTAATTTGCCCTGGGGACTTGGGATGCATTCGCGGCCAGTACAGCTACTGGAAAAGTCTGTTAACGTGTCTGGGGATGGAGTTGAAATCCTCCAGGGACATCTCCATGAAACTCTCCTGGAGGTACTCCAAAAGCTTTTCCAGAAGGTTTCTGGGCAGGGCAGCCTTATTCCGTCCTCCATGGTAGGACACTTGACCGCGCCATGCTAGCAGCAAGTAATCCGGTATCATTGCTTGACAAAGCTTGGCAGCGTATGGTCCCGGTGTTTGCTGGCATTCAAGCAACATCCGCTCTTTATCTTGCTGTGTTATCCTCAGGAGAGTGATATCGTTCAGGGTAACCTGTTTGAGATATGGGAATGTAATTAGGGGGACAGAGGTGGCCCCGTTCCTACTGGGCTGTTTGCCTGTAGCTGAAAAGAAATCTTTCCCTGCAGTTAGCCAAGCGGGCGGGGGGGAGGGGGTGGATAATGTCGCTGAGTTTTTCGCGTTTGGCTAGCAGGGGTCTTCCCTGATACCAGCCACGTGGTGGGGGGAGGGGTAACGCGATCATCCCACAGAAGTGGATGGGGGGGCTAGTTTGCGATCTGCATGGATCTTCCATGGTACCAGCCACGTGGTGGGGGGAGGGGGTCATCCCACAGAATTGAATGGGTGGGTGGGGGGTGGTTGTTATGTTATCTGATGCTGCACGGTAACAGGGAAACCGCAGCACGTAAAGGGCTTTGCTTGCTATGGGAAAGGAGGGCGCTGATTTAATGCAGAAGCAGCAGGACAATGGCTTACCATGGCTGCATACAAGCCGAAATCTGTTGCCCGGCCCTGCGTCTGCTGTGATCTCTAACACCAAAGCCGCGGGCACTCAATATAAGATGCAAAAAGCGACCTTGTACATTGCTATGTAATGTGAAAAGTGTTCACCGTGAAAGAGTATAAGCATTGTTCTATAAAATGTATCTTTTTACATACTTCTCTCCTTTTTTTCCCTCCTACTGCAGCTGCAAATTCTTCCATCCTCCCGCCCCCAGCACGAAGGCTCTCCCAGATAAGGAGGCGAAAGAGGCGCACCCGAGACGATATGTTCTCGGAAATAATGCAGTCGACCCGGGATGAGAGAGCTAATTTTAACGATTGGAAGGAGACTGTATTGAAATTCCGTCAAGAGGCCAGTGACCGTGAGGAGAAGAGGGACCAGCGGGAGGACATGAGGGACCAACGGGAGGAGAAAAGGGATGAACGTGAGGAGAGAAGGGACGAACGCGAGGAGAGGAGGGACGCCCGAGAGGAGAAGTGGCGGGATGCAACGCTGGGGCTGCTGCGTGATCAGACAGACATGCTCCGGCGTCTGGTGGAGCTCCAGGAACGGCAGCTGCCGGATTACCGGGTGCCGCTGCAGCCCCTCTATAACCGCCCTCCCCCCTCCCCAAGTCCCGTAGCCTCCTCACCCCGACGTGTAAGAACGCGGGGGGGGAAGCTCCGTGCAACCTGCCAGTCCACCCCATTAGAGAGCCCGAGCAAAAGGCTCTCATTATTTTGAATGTTGTTCCTGCCCTGTTCCTTCACTCCTACCCTCCTCCCAAACCCCACCCGGACTACCTGGTTATTTCTCTCCCTATGTTCATTACCCCCCGTTAATAAAAAGTTCTTGATTTGTAATTTGAAAACGACACTGACTTTATTTTTTTTTAAATAAAACTGGGATCGAAGGGGGAAGGGGGAAGGGTGGGTTGCTTACAGGGAATGAGTGAATCAAGTGGGCGGGTTTTCAACAGGGACAAACAAACATAACTTTCACACAGGAGCCTGGGCAGCACTGAAACTTGTTTTCAGAGCTTCTCTGATGCGCACCGCTTCCTGGTGTGCTCTTCTAATCGCCCTGGTGTCTGGCTGCGCGTAATCAGCGGCCAGGCGGTTTGCCTCAGCCTCCCACCCCGCCATAAAGGTCTCCCCCTTGCTCTCACAGAGATTGTGGAGCACACAGCAAGCTGCAATAGCAATGGGGATGTTGGTTTGGCTGAGGTCCGAGCGAGTCAGTAACGAGCGCCAGCGACCTTTTAAACGTCCAAAGGCACACTCTACCACCATCCTGCACTTGCTCAGCCTGTAGTTGAACCGCTCCTGAGTACTGTCCAGGCTGCCTGTGTATGGCTTCATGAGCCACGGCATTAAGGGGTAGGCTGGGTCCCCAAGGATAACGATGGGCATCTCAACATCCCCAATGGTAATTTTCCGGTCTGGAAAGTAAATCCCTTGTTGCAGCCGTTTAAACAGACTAGTGTTCCTGAAGACGCGGGCGTCATGAACCCTTCCCGGCCATCCCACGTTGATGTTGGTGAAACGTCCCTTGTGATCCACCATTGCTTGCAGCACCATAGAAAAGTACCCCTTGCGGTTTATGTACTGGCTGCCCTGGTGCTCCGGTGCCAAGATCGGGATATGGGTTCCATCTATCGCCCCACCACAGTTAGGGAATCCCATTGCAGCAAAGCCATCCACAATGAGCTGCACATCTCCCAGCGTCACTACCTTTTTTAGCAGCAGCTCAACGATTGCTTTGGCTACTTGCATGACAGCAGCCCCCACGGTAGATTTTCCCACTCCGAACTGATTACCGACTGACCGGTAGCTGTCCGGTGTTGCAAGCTTCCACAGGGCTATCGCCACTCGCTTCTCAACTGTGAGGGCTGCTCTCATCTTGGTGTTCTGGCGCGTCAGGGCAGGGGAAAGCAAGTCACAAAGTTCCAGGAAAGTGCCCTTACGCATGCGAAAGTTTCGCAGCCACTGGGAATCGTCCCACACCTGCAGCACTATGCGGTCCCACCAGTCAGTGCTTGTTTCCCGGGCCCAGAATCGGCGTTCCACAGCAAGAAGCTGCCCCATTGCCAACATGATCTCCAAAGCGCCGGGGCCCGTGGCGCGAGACAATTCTGTGTCCATGTCCATGTCCGCATCACTCTCGTCGCCGCGCTGCCGTAGCCGCCTCCTCCTCGCCTGGCTTTTCTGGTCCTGGTTGAGCATAAACTGCACTATAATGCGCGTGGTGTTTACAATGTTCATGACTGCAAACTTGAGCTGAGCGGGATCCATCCTTGCCGAGGTACGGCGTCCGCTCAGTTCAACAAGGAAAAAAGGCGCGAAATGGTTGTCTTCCGTTGTTTTCACGTAGGGAGGGGGAGGATGTTCCCAGAACCGCCCGCGACAATGTTTTTTGTCCCATCAGGCATTGGGATCTCGACCCAGAATTCCAATGGGCGGGGGGGACTGCGGGAACTCTGGGATAGCTATGGGATAGCTACCCACAGTGCAACGCTCTGGAATTCGACGCTAGTCTTTGTGCATGGATGCGCACCGCCGAATTAATCCGCTTACTGTGGCCGCGTACAATCGAATTTATACAATCGGTTTCATAAAATCGAATTCCGTAAATTCGGACTAATCCCGTAGTGTAGACGTACCCTAAGCCTTTTACCCTTTTCTGCCACGAACAATCTGGGTGTGCACTGGGAGTTCTCACTCAGATGCACGGAGACAAGAACCGCCCAGTGGCTTATTTCTCTGCCACTTTGGACCCTGTGGCCTGAGGCTTGTCCCCCTGCCTGAGCGCTGTGGCTGCCGCAGCGCACCTAGTCGAAATGTCTAAATCCCTTGTCCTCCGCTCTCCTCTTACCCTCATGGTACCTCACTCTGTGGAAACTCTCTTGCTACAACGTAACACAGGCCACCTCTCCTCCGCCCACCTTACCAGGTATGAACTTTTACTGCTGTCAGCTTCGTATATTACCATGAAGCGTTGTTCTCAGTTAAACCCTGCCACTCTCCTTCCTTTGTCTGATGATGGTGATCCCCACGACTGCCTTGCAACTGTCTCTGCTGTCACCGTCCTGTGCCCTGACCTCTCTGATGCCCCTCTCCCTAACTCTGACCTTGTTTTGTTTACTGATGGTTCCTGTTTTCGAGACAACCAAGGTCATCTCCTTGCAGGATACGCTGTAGTGTCACTCTCTGAAACCCTAGAAGCTGCGCCTTTACCTTCTGTAACCTCAGCGCAAGTTGCCGAATTAGTTGCCCTCACCCGTGCCTGCTTTTTGGTGGAGGGACGCTCCGCCACCATTTACACTGACTCCCGCTATGCTTTTGGGGTTGTACATGACTTTGGCACCCTCTGGCAAGCTCGGGGTTTCCTTACCTCCGCCGGTACCCCTATTAAGAATGGCCCCTACATCGCCGCTCTCCTGTATGCAGTTTTACTTCCGTCTGCCCTAGCTATTGTTAAGTGCCCTGGCCACTCGATGGCAGATACTGATGTTGCTAAGGGTAACGCATTTGCTGACGCCTCTGCTAAACATGCTGCTGCCATAGAACCTTCCCCAGATGCATTTTTGGGTTCCCTTTATGTTTCTATACCACCGCCGTCCCTCACTAACCTCACCCTGCTCCAAGACTCTGCCCCAGAAGCCGAGAAAGACTCCTGGGTTGCCCAAGGTTGCTCTCTACATCCTGATTCCCTTTGGCGTTCGCCTACTGGCGCCTTTGTGGCCCCCTTTTCACTCTACCCGTCTCTGGCCGACCTGCTACACGGTGTTTCGCATGTCGGAAAGGAGGGGATGGTCTCTGCTGTAACTAAGGCAGGATGGTGGGCCCCCCATTTCAGCTCTTTTGCAGCCCGCCACTGTGCCGCCTGTACCACTTGCCAAAGCCATAATATTGGTAAATCTGTAAAAGTGGCTCAGGGATTCCGGGGCCTGCCCCAAGCACCATTCTTGCATTGGCAACTTGATTTTGTACAAATGCCTAAGTGTCAACGATATGAATTTATTTTGGTTATGGTATGTTTATTTTCTGGTTGGATTGAAGCCTTTCCTTGTCGCAAGGCTGACTCACTGTCTGTTGCCAAATGTTTGTTAAATCATATTATGCCTGCCAAGGGAATTCCTGCCACTCTGTCCAGTGACCGGGGTACACATTTTACCGGACAAATCGTTCAACACCTGGATCGTATATTACATATCACACACCTGCTGCACTGTCCCTACCACCCACAAAGTGCAGGTGCTGTGGAAAGGCGAAATGGTGTACTTAAGAATAAGCTTGCTAAGATTTGTGACTCCACAGGGTTAAGCTGGCCAGCAGCTTTACCACTAGCCCTTATGGAAATGCGATCCACTCCATCCCAAAGGCATAAATTGAGTCCTTTTGAAATTGTTATGGGACGCCCTATGCGAGCTATGGCTACCATTACTCCAGTCCCAGACTTGAACTTGACTCACAGTACGCTCCTTCAATATTGCAAGGGATTACTGCAAGCCGTAAGTCACTTCCATTCACAGGTTCGAGCCGCCTGGCCGACGGAACCCACCTCTGACGCTTGCCACAACCTCGAGCCAGGTGATTGGGTCTACGTACGGCACCATCATCGAAAACACGCCTTGGAACCCCGGTGGAAGGGTCCTCATCGGGTACTGCTTACTACCCAGACGGCTGTTAAACTATCTGGCATCGCAGCGTGGATACGTGCTTCGCAGTGTAAGAAGGCACCATCCCCAGCGAACCAATCATCACCTCAGAACCACGCAGAGTCAATTTTGACTCCAGAAGAAGACGTAGAGGAACAGCCTGCAATACCTTACAATCTACGCTCTCGTAAGGGTTGCCAGAAGCAGACAACGACCTAAAGCAAGGCCCGAGAAGGAGCAGTAGTGAGCCTAGCGCCTGCTGCCTGGTGGACATAAAACCGTGACTGTGGTTCCCTCAGTTGAGGTTGTCAGAACCAGAATGGCCTTGCCTCCAACATGCGCCTCTGGTGGCGCCTGTTCCTCGGCTGCTGGTGTCTTAAGGTCTGGGGAGTCCACAATGACAATTCTTTTATCCAGCAGCAAGTGTGGATAGCTCAGACACTTAGTATTTCTAATTGCTGGGTCTGCAGCCACATCCCAGGACAGGAACACCACAATCCCACTCAATCCCCAGACCTCACTGGAGAACCTCGTCCATTTAACAAATCATGGAACAGCAATGACACTTGGGAAGCGGTGGGAATAAATGTATCTAAATGGATAAGTGTGGTGGAGGGAAAAGGTCATTGCTGTTGGGTGTGTAATGGGACAGGGCTGGATCTGGGAAAAAAACATTGCCTTCAGCATATTGGGGCCAATGGTGTATGGGATTATTTGAACAAAACTAAAGAGTGGCGGGCCGGGTATGGGGATATGAATTTTTTCTCGACCCGGGATCAAACAGAAAAATCAATCTCATGTTCCCCCTACAGTAACCCTAGTGAAAACAATACAAACTTTCAATGCCATGCAAATAACACCACTCCTCATAAGGAGAATTACCCTGTGCCCTTTGGGGGATATTACTCCTCCTTTGCAGGCACCTATATGACAAATGGGTGCAACCGACCCTTCCCGGTCTTAATAGGCCATCATTGGGTTTGTGGGACCAAAGCTTATACTGCGTTACCAGCTAACTGGTCAAGTATCTATTATCCCACCCGACTCTTCCCACAATTCCGAGTGCTAGGGTCCTTCTCACGAGAACGCCTCCGTAATTTCAGGCGAAGAAGAAGGGACTTACCAGATGCCCAATGGTATGTAAATAACATAAGCCCCTTAACCTGGGAAGAGGCCATTGGCGGTTCCCTTATCCCACTTGGGGGAGTTATACACCATGCAAAAGGGCTCCTGAGGTTACAAGCAGTAGTTGAAATAATGGCAAATGAAACCGGAGAAAGTTTAACAGCCCTGGCCAAAGAAACAGGGGCGATCCGACAGATGGCCCTCCTAAACCATCAGGCATTGGACATAGTGCTGGCGGCCAAAGGAGGGACCTGTGCTCTCATTGGAAAAGAATGTGTGTATGTACCGGACGACACCAATGAGGTAATAGATTGCGCTAGCCACTTAGAACAAATCGCATATCTTCCCCATGAAGAGCCGAGTTCTTTATGGAAGTGGCTAAGTAACCTGTTCAATTTCTCTGGCATAGGAAACTGGTTGTTTCAGGGAGCCCTGACTATCCTGTTTGGAATCCTAATGATATTTGTATGTTTACAGTTAATCTCCTGTTGTATCCAGAATTGTGTAAGGCATGCCAACCAGGTGACTGCCCCAAAACAGAGTGCTAATATGATGATTTTGAATATTGCTGATGAACAAAGAGATAAAGAACGGTTAATATGTGGAACCCAGTAATTGTTGGTCATTGCGTAGCTTGACCAAAAGGAGGGATTGTGAAAGTAGAATGACTTATATTGTAAAAATAGAATGGATTAAAGAAATGCTGTATGTTCCTTTAAGCAGGAATGAGGAATGTTGAAATATAGTTGTCAGGAAGAGGAACATTAAGGTATAGAACAATGAGTCCACTTAAGCTAATGGTGGGACATTAACAGGAGATTGGTAAGAGTTAGTAAGGAAATAAGATATGTGTGTCTAGCACCAGGTAAACTTATTAGTTTTGCTTTCTTTGTTTTCTTCTTATGTTCGCCCCCCTTTTATCTGTATAAATAAGATAGTTTGAGTCTTGCAAGGTGCTCACATTATCTGGGTGTATTCGCAGAGCGCTGTGCTAATAAACAGAGTGGTCTAACAAATTGTGAGACCTGAATCTGACTTTGACAGCCCCCTGCCTGAATAGCCCTTGATTAGAGTCAGTCGGGCTGGGGGAGACACACAGAGGCTCCTTGGGATCAGGCCTTGACATCTGGGCTGAGATGCCTGATGGAGGGGATTGGCCTGCCTGCTGTTTGTGACCCCTCTGTCCCCAAACAGGTGCAGAGTGGAAGAGGAATGACGTACAAGGGAAACTAAGAATACCCTGGTACCGATTTCTCCTCCAGTGAGCCTAAAGTGCACTCCTGTTGGCAAGGAGCTGGCCTAGGTGTCAGCGGTGGGATACCAGAGTCAGGAGAGCTGACAAAACACACAGTGATTTGCTTTTCTACTTGTGATTTTCCTTGTCTTTCTAGCAGATCCGTCATGAATTACTCAAACCCAGGGGGTGAATTCCCCACCAGGCCCCAAACCCTGGTTACACCTGCTAGGTACAAGTTAGCTGGGAGTCTGAGGCTGGGGGCATTCATTCAATTCCCAGGGAGGCACCACTTCATTGTTTTGCAACTTCATTTTTATTCATTGCTGGCTAAGAGGGAGCGAGCGAAATGCACCAGGCCATGCAGCAGGTCAGGTCAGGTCAGGTCAGGGGAGGTTAGAAGGAGGCGCTCAGAGCTGTTATTTCAGGTGAAATCAGTTCAGTGCATAATTTCCTAATTTTCCTTCCCATGAACAAACTCCCGCTCTCCTTGTCGGCGCTGGGAACAGGTGTCTTTGGAACGGGCGGTGGCTACCCCTGGGGGAAATAACGTGGAAAAGGCCCAGTGAGGACAGGGCAGGCTTCTGTTTTAACAGGAATTAGCAGGTCAGGTAATGACGAGGATCTCTCATAAACAGTCACTCGACTGGTTGACATGTGGGAAGGCTACAAACTGCTGGGTCTGCCCCAGGGTTTGGCCCGTGTCCTTTACCCCAGGGGGAAATAAAGCATCTGTTTCCCTAGTGAAGACGCAGGTTAAGGGCTGGGTTGGGATTGCCAAGGGAGCTGAGGGAGTTGGAATTGAACATGGCTCCTAACTCTCCGAGGCTCCCTGCCTTGATGCTCATGGGTTGGGCACTGCCTGAGAGCAGCGATGTCTGGGGTGGGGGAGATCAGCCTGGGGGACTCAGCCCCTCTAAAAGGAGGCCCTATGTCTGGGCCTATCCAAAAGACAGGAGCGGCGCAGCTCCAGTCCCTGCAGCGATTCCCAGCGTGGCTCAGGGCTGCAGCCTCCTCATCGTGGCCCGTATCCAGGGGATGAAGGTGGAGACTCTTGTGTACACTGCTGGGGGAGTCCCATCCTCAGATCCCCAAGAGACGATGCCCTGGGCTCTTTCCCCACACACCAGGGGCCCTCCAGAGTCACCCTGTGAAACAGAACAAGAGGCAGTTGATTAACAGGTCTCAGCAGCACCCCCCTCAAGCCCAGCCAGTCTCAGCATTACAACCTCCCATCCCGGGCAGCCACCTGGTCTCTGCCTCCTCTGGGAGAAGACCAGCTATTTTCCCATTCATTTGTACAGCACCGAGCGTAGCAGGGACTGATCTCTGACCTGTGCTCTGCGGCCCGACTGCAACACCAACAGGCTCATAAATAATAACAATTTGTCAAGGGAGCTGGAAGGCAGGAGGAAATGTACCTGGAAAGAACTTTTGCCCTTCTCTGGGTCCCCCACACACATCATGGTGGAGGGGTTATAGTTACGGTATATCCCATCAGGATCCCTCGGACACGCAGCATCCTGCATCACCACCACGTCCACCTCCCGGAGTGTGTCCGAGGTCAGATTATTGTGTGCACTGGTCCGGCCCCAGCCGGCAACGCTGCACACGGTGCCTGGACGCATTCGCTGACGGGGCAGGGGCAAGGGGATGCGCCTGACATATCCATTGAGCCGTGCTTTGCACCCCAGCTACAAAGAAGAGAGGACACAAGAACCAGGGTCAATACAAAGGTCAGAATCGATGATGGGCAGAGACGTCCCGATCCAAGAAGAGGGAAATTAGAGCCAATGCAGGGCCAGGGGGTCACTGGGGATGGGGTGATGGGACGGGGCGGTACCTGCAGCAGTGTGAGGTCACTGGGGCGGGGTAATGGGATGGGGGCAGTACCTGCAGCCGTGTGAGGTCACTGCGGGCGGGGTGATGGGATGGGGACGGTACGTTCAGCAGTGTGAGGTCACTGGGGCTGGGTGATGGGATGGGGCGGTACCTGCAACAGCATGATGTCATTGTTAATAGTCACTTTGTTGTATTGTGGGTGGGGGATTGAGCGATGGACAAGGATCCTTTGTTCATTGTGTTCCCAATTCCTAAGGTTGTGGGTTCCCAGCCTGACAGTGATGATGCTGTAAAGCCAAGAGGAACACATGGTGCGTTAGGGGCAACAGCGCACATGAGGTGGGGATGGGCCCATGCGAGTCTGACTCATGAATCCTTATTTTGGGGGCTCTCAGGAAGAGATCTAGGACTCAGCTTACAGCCTGAAATAATGTACATACCACTAGACACATGGCTGGTCTGATCTGACCTCAGGGCGGAGGACTGGCTGGCTCATTGGGGCAGGGAATGTCGCATGCCTTTGCCCTCTAGGGGGTGCCGGTTGCAGCATAAAGCCCCTCTCTTGTGATGTTGGGGTCCCAGCCTGTGTCTCTACCAGGCCCTTCTGCTGTTCCGCTGAGCTCCTTCACTCCCCATTGTCCTCCTGGACCCTGGGTCCCAGATCCCCTGCAGCCCGGTGACCCCTCCCCAATTAGATCCAGACAGGGGTCTATACACAGCTCCCCCAGACCAGAGCCCTGTGAGCCCCTCCATGCCCGGGTCAGGACAATGGGCCACATCCAAAGCTGGTGCAATGGGCCGGAGCTCCACTGGAATCAATGGGGCCAGACCCCCAGCTGGTGTCAATCAGCCATAGCTCCATTGATTTACCCAGCGTTGGATCTGGACCATGGTTTGTAGAGGCCCCTAGAGACACGCGACACCCCCTGAGCAGATCAGACCCCTGGGCTCTGCTCTCCCAGCCTGTTGTACTCACTGCTCCTTCCCTGCAACCTACAATGGTGCCAGAGCTCCTGGCTCCCACATCACCTGTTAACCCCGACCTGCCCCGACAGCCCCAGCACAGAGGCGCTTACTCTCCATTGCAGTGAGCAGCCGTCAGCACGAAGTTCTCTGACACCAGGAACCCTCCGCAGAAGAAGCTCTTGTCTCCATGCCATATATCCAGATAGGCCATGTAGGGTCTGGAATGGGGCTGGGCTTCCCGGCCCCCGATGATCTCACCTGGGGGTGGGAATAGATTCATATAAAGAGGCCCGTTGTCTCCCTGGGCTAGGCTGGGATCAATCTACCCATCCTGAAGGGGAGTCCCCACAGCCTCAACCCACCCCCTGTGATGCTCTCCCTGGGGGATTCCTGTACCAGGAACTCTGCCCTGTGCAGTGCTCTGCCCCTCACTGGACACCCCATGGGGCTGACAGGTAAATCTATAGCTCTTACCTCGCTGGGTGGAGAATCAGTGCCAAATGCACCAGGAGTGGGTCAGTAATTGCACTGCCTGGAGTTAACAGCTTTGTGGGCCAGTATCACCCAGAACGCCACGACACGTTCCCTGATGATGTTTCACCTTCTCCATCAACCCCCAATGACAAGCCAGGACTGCTCCCAAGCTGCCCCTCCAAACTGTTTTTGTACAGAAAATCGAGTTTTCTAGATAATGAAAAATTTCCAAGAAAATATCTCCTCGCCTCAAACATTTTTCTTGGCAAACTGATCATTTCTCCCAGCTTTCAGCACTTTTCAGCTGACGATTTGTAAGTTTTCTGTCACCAAAACAATTTTCTCTTTGGTCACGCTAGAGATTAAGAAGGAGTGACAAGGTTTGCAGTGGAAACATGCCATCCCCCATCCGTTTAGCCCTGATGGCTTCACTATCCCTGACCCTTTACTGCTTTCATTTCTCCAAATGTTACCTAGATTGCCGAGAGCTATGGCAACATTATATGCACAGCTGGCCAGCAAATTTGAACTAAACACTGATCCTCTAAAAAAGCATTGGGAGAAGGAACAAAGCCAATTATTTTCTGCTAACCAAATGGAAACAAACTTTAGCCAGCGCTCCGAACTGCTCCTTGGAGCTGCATTTAAGATTAATTCCACAGGAATTCATACACAGGAGGTCCTGGAACTTCCTTCCACTGCTCAAACCAGATGCTGCTGAGTCAGACAAATATTGGTTCTGTGATTCGGCAGTTGCTGACTTAACCCATATGCTCTGGGAAGGCACCTAGACACACAGGCTTTGGGGGGAACTCAATTGGAGAGTAAATTTTTTCCTATCAAATAAAATTAAACCTGTAATTTTCAACCTAATGAGTGTTAACTGGAAGCGGAATAAATCTGAAAGACTTTGGCTAAGCAGAGCACTAACAGTGGTGAAAAGACTAGTCCCGCAGAAATGGAAATCCAAAAAGCGACCAACAATCAAAGATTGGAGCATTGACATCCTAAGCTTGGCCACCATGGAAAGAACCAGGAGTGGGTCAGTAATTGCACTGCCTGGGGTTAACAGCTTTGGGGGCCGAAGTCACCCCAGATTAGGCCAGGCAGCCTCTGGAAGGGCACTGAGAGGTCCTTTGTGAATGCGTCTTCTCCTTCAGTCCACAGTCACCAGCCAGGGCTGCTCCCAGACTGACCCACAAAACTTTTCACGAACGTCATTTTTTCTCAGAAAGCCTCGTTTCAAACCTGTCTGAATTATTGTGGTGAAACTGATTCTTCCCCCCAGTGTTGGGCGATATTTAGGTGAAAATTTAAAAAGTACCACTTGGGGTTTTCCCCCGTGGAAAATAAAATACGTTTTGTGATCACCTCTGAAGAAGTCTCCACCCACGTGTGGGGTGTGTTGGAAAATCTCACCTTTAACAAATTGCTGTTATTTGCATGAGGGTGGCACATAGACCGAGATCCAGGCCCGTATTATGCCTGGGGCTGCGCAGAAACTAACCAAGATCAGGGGCTCCCTTGCTCCAGGCCTTTCACTGACCCAGACAGCGTCCAGACACAAGCAGAATTGTTCTTCACATTGTACAGATAGGGAAACTGAGGCCCAGGGAGATTGTTTGTAAACCTGCCTAAGGGATTTCAGTGACCATCCTCAATCCATACAAATCCCTGTCCACAGAGATCCTGGGCAGATCTGTGAAGTGGTCCCAGATTTCTTGGGTCCCAGCCCAGTGGCCTAGCCCCAAGGCCAACCTCCCTGTCTGGGACAGGGATTGGCAGTGGGGTCCCAAAGAAGCCTGTGGGGGCCTGGCCACCCAACCCCTTGGGCTGCTGTGATAGCCCCAGGTGCACTCAGGAAAGGTTACAGGGTTCAATACAGGTCCTTGGCCCCAGCAGGAGCAAGGGGGAGACCCTAAATGCTGCCCACAGCTCACCATATGGTGTGAGGGTCCCGCTGCCCATGGGCCCTGATCCCCCCCCCACAAAGAAACTCACCAGCCTGAGACCCAGGGGGAAGGCGAAAGGCCACGGGAAGCAGGACGAGGATCAAGAGCTGCATTGTAAGAGACATCCAGGGATGGGCACGGAGCCTCTGCCTGAGCCCCGGGGCTTATATGGACCAGGCGGGAGGAGGGGACGGGAGGGCAGGGCCTGGCAACCACAGGGACGTGTACCCTGCTGCCCGGAATCTCCCACCCCGGATGGCCCAGGGGTGGAGATGCCAATTGGAGAAGCCTACAGCCACAGCTGTGCCCACATCAGGGCGGGGGGTTTCCTCCCTGCTTTGGTGCCCGCTCGGCCTGGCTGCGGATGTGGTTAACCCTGCCACCTTCCCTGCTACAGATGTAAGAAACACCCCTGGGCTTCTCTGCACTGAGATACCCAGATTTCAAAGGTAGGAGGGACCATTGTGACCTTCCAACCTGACCCCAGGGGGTGAACCCACCCAGCAACTCCTGCCTCCACTACGGCCCCGGGTCAGTTGTTCCCATGGCTGCATGTTTAATGGTTGCATATTAGTCTCAGCCAGACCTTTTCTGACTCCAGCTTCCGGCCATCGGGTCTTTTCCTGCTTTGCCAGAGAGGTTGAAGAGCCCCCTGCTCTCAGAAACCCCTGCCCCATGGAGGTTCCTACAGAGGGGGCCAAGTCCCCTCTTCACCTCCAATACCCTCAGGAGATCACTCTCCGTGGAGCTCTCCCCACCAGCTTGTTCTTGTAGCTCTTTCCAATTTGCCAAAGTCCTGCTAGAGGTGTGGACATTTGAGGTGGACAAAATCTCCCGTCATGGTCCCACAAGGGCCGAATCCAGAGGTGATCCTGTGACGTTGCACTCCATATGCTTTATGGAAGTATGCTTATGAATATGACTTAACTGGAATATGCTTTACACTAAATACCCCTTGTATGGTGTCATTAGAAAGCTTGTAATCTACTAAGTGTGTTCATCTTATTTGTTGGCACGTATTATTTCTATATCTGGAGTTAGGACAATAAGATATAAACATGTATCACTGATGTAAACATATTAAGTGGAGGCCATTACGGGTGCTCCAGAAACAATCAGTTATAAATGGCTTTTGTTACTTGAAAGCCTTCCTGGGTATGTGTGGGCCAGCTCATGGGGAATGGAGACTAGGGGTCTTACAGTGACATGTGACCATGTCATCTGATAATGAAATTCATCTTATATCTAGTACTTTTCCATTTAGAAGGAGGGGTGGGGACCCAGAGAGACAAAAGATTCCTGCCTTTTGGCAAAGCTATAAAAGGGGGTGGAGCAGGTCAAAAGGAGGCCAGTCATGAGAAAACCGCTGGTTACCACCTGAGATGTCTGCTGGATCTAACAAAGACTGTACCGGGGAAAGGATTGGGCCTAGACTAGGAAGGAGTCTAGCCTGTGAAAGAAGCTTATTGGAACATCTTTGAGGGTGAGATATTACCTCTAATCAGTTTCTTAATATATTAGTCTTAGACTTGCGTGTTTTGTTTTATTTTGCTTTGTGATTTACTTTGTTCTGGGTGTTCTTACTTAAAACCACTTAAATCCTACTTTTATACTTAATAAAATCACTTTTGTATATTAATAAACCCAGAGTAAGTGATTAATACCTGGGGGACCAAACAGCTGTGCATATTTCTCTGTCAGTGATACAGAGGGTGAACAATTTAAAAATGTACCCTGTATAAGCATTATACAGAGTAAAACGGGTTTATTTGGGGTTTGGATCGAATTGGGAGCTGGGTGTCTGGGTGCTGGAGACAGGTAGCCTGCTGAGCTGTTTTCAGTTAAATCTGAAGCTTTGGGGGCGTGGTCCAGACCCTATGTCTGTGTTGAAGCAGGCTAGCATGTCTGAATCAACAAGGCAGGGTTCTGGAGTCTCAAGCTGGCACGGAAAACGGGCTCAGGGGTAATTTCATAGACTCATAGACTTTAAGGTCAGAAGGGACCATTATGATCATCTAGTCTGACTTCCTGCACAACGCAGGCCACAGAATCTCACCCACCCACTCCTGTATTAAACCTCTCACCTATGTCTGAGCTATTGAAGTCCTCAAATCATGGTTTCAGCACATTAGGTGACAGTCCCAAGGAGATCTCCGTGACCGAACCCGTCACAGACCCCACCTCCTTGCAGTTACTGAATATCCCCTGGTTTATGTACCCAAGGATGGTATCTGCCTGCTTAGCTCCAGCATTCTCTTGTTTGAATGGTTTCCACCATGCTCCCTTTCATAGTCCCTCCTCCCCAGGACACAGTTCCTGTCCTGCCAGCGTGAATGACGTCCCTTCTTCCTCTATGTTTGACCATGCATTTGGCTGGATTCACATGCAGTTCTAATTGAGCCCAACTCACCAGGTGACCCAGGTAGCTCTGTAGCTTGAAGACGTCCTTCACCCCACCAATCTTTGTGTTCTCTGCAGACTTTGCCAGCAACAAGTTTACATGAACTTCCAGATCATTGATACAGATACTGAATAACCTGAGGCCCAGAATAGATCTTTGCGGGGCCCACCAGCAACACCTCGGTGGATGCTGATTCCCCATTGAGGATCATATTTTGAGGAGAATCAGTTAGCCCAGTTTGGAGCCATGTTGAGTTTTTAGAGAGCTAATTTCTCAATTTGAATGTTGTGTGGTACTTGGGCAAACTCCCTATGGGAATCAACATATATATCACATCAGCACAGTCACCTTGATGAACATGACTTTTAACGTTACTCAGAAATGACAGAGTAGTTATTGAACATGGACTGTTCTCCATGAATCCATTTTGACTGGCATTAACTCTGTTCCCATCTTTTAGTATCTGCCTATTGGTAGATCCAATCTCAACCATTCAATTATTTCGCTCTGGATCCCTCTCTTGGAATTGGTATGTCTGAAGGATGAGGTGTAGGATTTGTCCTTTCAGTGTCACTATCTAAAACGATTCCAGAACCTCTCTAGATCCATTCAAAATCAATACAGATGCATGAATACCCAACTAACTCCATTTAAATTCATGCTAGATTCACTTCAGTTGATGCTGTTCCATTTTAGATCTACCCATACTCACATAGCCACCTGTAGATCCCTTCTAGATCGATGCACATGTACATCCATTTTAGATCCATCTAGACCCCCATACATCCATTCTCGATCCATCTCGCCACCCTACCAGTACTGGACCTACTCGCTATCTGTACCCTGCTCGTAGCTACAGTAGGGGTCACCGACCTGACTCAGGGCCAGCAGAGGGGTTGGCTGGGAGCATTCATGTCTGGTCCCTGGGGGGAAGGGATGCAGGAATGACTGGACCAGTGATGCTCCTGACTCTGTGTGTGTGAATCCCCATAGGGGGACAGCAACTCCCATGACAGGACAGGGACCCCATGGATAGGGGATGGGGCTGAGCCCCCTTAGGGGTTGATAAACTCAACGAGGGTGTCATGTACACAATGTCTGGGGTGGGGCGCTGGTATCAGGGTGATCAGAGCCACCTGCCTCTATCTCACACACAGGGGGACAGGGGTGTCTTTTCTCACCCAGCACTGATACCGATCAGTGTTACCAACAGCCCATGTACACAGGAGAGATGGGGAAGGGCAGAAATTTGTGCTTGGAACAGTGACAACAGCACAGAGATGCCCTAGAGGGGAAATGTCCCACGTCTCATTCTGCACCCCCTGAACCAGCCAGTCCCCTGCCATGAGGCTGTATCAGAGCTAGCTCCCCCACCCCCCAGACGTTTGAACATCTCACGTGCCTACAATTCTGGGCCCCAGAAAGTGGCTTAAAATTGCCCTGAGGCCCTGGCCCCATTTCTCCATCAAGCTCCGAGCTCTCCTGAAATGGCTTCGTGTATTTCGTAAAGCCTCAGTGTCAGGAGTCATGGGATCACCTGTGAATCTCGGCTTCTCTTCTGGTAAATTGGACGTTTTGAGCCCATGAAGCTGCGGAGAAGAGTTTGAAGACCTGACCCCAAAATGCATAAAGCCCCCTGGTCTTCTCCTCATCCGTTCCACTCCCTCGGGGTGCCCCAATATCCGTGAGACAGCACCCAGAGAGTATGAGACCCCCCCATTCTCTCCAAAGGGGCCTCCTCCAGCCCCACTGCAAGCGGCATCTTCATGGCCTGTCTGAGGAGGGGGCAGCGCTTCTGCCAGGGCCCAGGGGATTTGCAGCTCCAGCTGGGTGGGGACAGGAAACCTCAGGTCAGGTTCCCAGTGCGTAGGTGGGTGGAAGGCTGTCCTGGGCCATGTACACCCAGCCACATGGCAGGGAGAAGGGACGGGCCCCCAACATGTGCAGGCACTCAGCATCTTGGGCTCTGCACAGCTGGGGCTGTGTCCAGTCTGGTCCACACCCAGGGATCAATTGACTCGGCCTCTGAAACTTGCTGCCATGGTTTTATTTGTGGTGTAGACATACACCCAGTGGCCATGGCCTGGAGAGTAAAACCCTCCCATCTGTAGCAGGCTGTCAGCCCTGAGGCCCGACTGACAAGCTGAGTGTGTGGGCAGGGACATCTCCCCATCCCCCTGGCAGTGAAAGGTGTTTCCCTACACATGGACGTGTCACGAACGGAAACAGTTCTCAGAGTCAGACATTAGGGAGCACAAATGGAGCTGTCTGAGGGCCTGAGTCCAGGACTGGGATGGTGGGTCTGCAGGTCGGGATTGAGGGTCACTGGCAGAGATGACCCATGCCTGCCCAAAGCAGGGGCACAGAAAGAGGGCAGCCGGTTTCAGCAGTGCTATCCAGAATGTTCAGTCCATGTGAGCATGGTCAGTATAAGCTAAGTAGCAAATCTCGGGGGGCATTTGTGGTCACATACTGCCCATCCCCTGCCGCACTGCCTCTGGCCTGCACCAGTGAGACTGTTAAATGTCTATATCTTTGTCTGAAAATTTGTTATTTCTCTAGTCCCCACCTGCTGAGTCATTTCCTTCTTCTCCCGGTTCTTAGAAAACTTTCAAGACCAGCTTTGTTTTCTCGGTGTAATGTTTCATATCTCCCTGGCCCCTGGCTAGCTGGTCTCCAGATAACGGGCAATGGAGGGGAACAAAGCTCAGAGGATTTCATAGAGTAGAATCATAGAAATATCATCCTGGAAGGGACCTCGAGAGGTCACCTGCTCCATCCCCCTGTTGTGAGGCAGGACCACATCAACCTAGACTATCCCTGACTATCCAACCTGGGCTTAAAAACCTTCAGTGATGGGGATTCCACAATCTCCCTTGGGATTCTATTCCAGAGATTAACTCTGTGACGGGTTGGATCACAGAAACCCACTTGGGAGCTGCCAGCTGATGTACAAAGGCTACCTCTGTTTCTATTCTCCCCTGCCAGCTACTGGTGGTTCCAGCACTCAGTCTTGCTGAAGCCAGACACACCCATCTGCTCCAGACACAGACCCAGAGTCTGAACCACCTGTCCCAAAGCCGCAGGTTTACCTGAGAACAGCTCACAGAAGTCTGCTTGCCCTTAGCACTCAGATGCCCAATTCCCAATGGGGTCTAAACCCAAATAAATCCGTTTTACCCTGTATAAGCTTTATACAGGGTAAACTCATAAATTGTTCGCCCTCTATAACACTGATAGAGAGATATGCACAGCTGTTTGCTCCCCCAGGTATTAATACATACTCTGAGTTAATTAATAAGTAGAAAGTGATTTTATTAAATACAGATAGTAGGATTTAAGTGATTTCAAGTAGTAACAGACAGAACAAAATAAGTTACCAAGCAAAATAAAATAAAATACGCAAATCTATGTCTAATCAAACACTGAATACAGATAATCTCACCCTCAGAGATGCTTCAGTAAGTTTCTTCTCAGACTGGACACCTTCCAGGCCTGGGCACAATTCTTTCCCCTGGTACAGCTCTTGTTCCAGCTCAGGTGATAGCTAGGGGATTTTTCATGATGGCTTCTCCCCCCTCTGTTCTCTTCCACCCCTTTATATATCTTTTGCATAAGGCGGGAATCCTTTGTCCCTCTGGGTTCCCCCACCCCTCACTGGAAAAGCACCAGGTTAAAGATGGATTCCAGTTCAGGTGACATGATCACATGTCACTGCAAGGCTGCATTATTCACTTGCCAGCACACACATATACAGGAAGACTCACAGGTAAATACAGCCATCTGCAGACAATGGCTCTGGTTAATGGGAGTCATCAAGATTCCAAACCACCATCAATGGCCCACACTTTGCATAATTACAATAGGCCCTCAGAGTTATATTTTATATTTCTAGTTTTAGATACAAGAGTGATACATTTATACAAATAGGATGATCACTCTCAGTAGATTATAAGCTTTGTGATGATACCTTTTGCATGAAGCATATTTCAGTTACATTAAACTCACTTATCATGTTTTTATAAAACTATTCCAATTACATTATATTCACTTATCATGTTTTTACAAAATCATATAGACTGCACAACGTCACAAACTCCATTTAGGGTTAGAAAGTTTTCCCTATAACTAACCGCAATCTACCTTGCTGCAGATGAAACCCATTACTTGTTATCCTACCGTCAGTGGACATGGAGAACAATTGACCCCCATACTTTTAAGAACAGCCATTAACATATTGGAAGACTGTTCTCAAGTTCCCCCTTAGCCTCCTCTTCTCTAGACAAAACATACCCTGTTTTTTTCACCTTTCCTCCAAAGTCAGGTTTTCTAAACCTTTGATTATTTTTGTGGCTGTCCTCCGGACCCTCTCCAGTTTCTCCACATCTCTCCTAAAGTGTGGCACCCAAAACTGGACACAGTAGAATCATAGAAGATTAGGGCTGATGAGATCTCAGGAGGTGATCTAGTCCAACCCCCTGCTCAAAGCAGGATCAACCACAACTAATTGATCCTAGTCAGGGTTTTGTCAAGCCGGGCCTTACAAACCTCTAAGGAAGGAGATTCCACCACCTCCCTAGGTAACCCATTCCAGTGCTTCACCACCCTCCTAGTGAATAAGTTTTTCCTAATATCCTACCTAAACCTCCCCCACTGTAACTTGAGACCATTATTCCTTGTTCTGTCATCTGGTACCACTGAGAACAGTCTAGATCCATCCTCTTTGGAACCCCCTTTCAGGTAGTTGAAAGCAGCTATCAAATCCCCCCTCATTCTTCTCTTCTGCAGACTAAATAATCCCATTTCCCTCAGCCTCTCCTCATAACTCATGTGCTCCAGCCCCCTAATCATTTTTGTTATCCTCCGCTGGACTCTTTCCAATTTTTCCACATCCTTCTTGTAGTGTGGGGCCCAAAACTGGACACAGTACTCCAGGTGAGGCCTCACCAATGTCGAATAGAGGGGAATGATCACGTCCCTCGATCTGCTGGCAATGCTCCTACTAATACAGCCCTATATGCTGTTGGCCTTCTTGGCAACGAGGGCACACTGCTGACTCATATCCAGCTTCTCATCCACTGTAATCCCCAGGTCCTTTTTTGCAGAACTGCTGCCTAGCCAGTCGGTCCCCAGCCTGTAGTGGTGCATGGGATTCTTCCGTCCTAAGTGCAGGACCGTCATCAGATTTCTTTCAGCCCAATCCTCCAATTTGTGTAGGTCACTCTGGACCCTATCCCTACCCTCCAGCATATCTACCTCTCCCCACAGCTTAGTGTCATTTGCGAACTTGCTGAGGGTACAATTAATCCCATCATCCTGATCATTAATAAAGATGTTGAACAAAACCGGCCCCAGCACCGACCCTTGGGGCACTCCGCTTGATACCGGCTGCCAACTAGACATCGAGCCGTTGATCACTACCGGTTGGGCCCAACAATCTAGCCAGCTTTCTATCCACCTTATAGTCCATTCATCCAATCCATTCTTCTTTAACTTGCTTCCTCTTAAACCATACCATCTTCCTCTTCAGCTGTGCCTTTTAATTTTCCTGCAGGCCCTCTGCATTAGGACTTTAGTGATCGTGACACCTCTGTTTTCAGCAATGTCTGAGGTCTTTCATCTACTGGTGCATGTTATCTAATGCTGTACAGCATCTAGGGTTACAGTTTGCATAAAAGTGTTTTATAAAAACACAACAAAAAATTCTCTAAGGTGTCGAGACAAGATAATAATAAACAAAATTGTAATTGTTGCATTGCAGGCACCGCTACAACGTATCTTCAAGTATGTAATTCCTCTGTGTTTTTGTTAATATTATTTCTGCTAGGCCGTTGGACGGGGGAGATAATACCTCAGAGGGTGGGAAAGGGATTCTGAATGACAAATGCTCACCTGTGCACAAGCATAACAACTCACAAAAAATGGCTGCCTACAAAACTGTGTCGCTAAAAAAGATTTCAGTTAGTTATCAATATTCTCCTAAAACCTCAGGACAGCTCTCTTATCCCCATGCCCTGTTCTCTATGGCTGTGGCTTTTGTCTTTTTAATTTTTTTATTGTAAAACCCATCACTTGTCTGTCTATGTCTGTGTGTGTGATGTTGGGGGCAGGGCCGGCGCAACCCATTAGGTGACGTAGGCGGTCGCCTAGGGCACTGCTATTTTGGGGGTGCCGGCACCCCCGCCGCCCATAGAAATTTGGTGGCGGGACCTTCCGCCGCCGCTGTTGGGGGCGGAATTTCGGGGCAGGACCTTCCGCCACCTAGGGCACCGGAAGAGCTGGCGCTGCTACTGGTTGGGGGGCAGGGGGAGGAGATGTTTAACCACACCCTGGACTTTTAAAGCTATCTTTACAATTTACAGGTAGAGCGCTTTTTGTATTCTAAGCAATTTGTTTACGCAAAAGTTTAAAAAACAAACTAACACTATATTTTAACGACCCTGCCTAACCATGTAGAAAGCTATAACATGTCTTTACATTTAATTTTGTTATTGTAAAACCCTTCTTTACGTGAGGGTTTTGTATAATATTCCTGTCCCCCAGGAACTTATTTCTTCACAATTTACCTTCCTGTGTAACCTAATTTTACCGAGGGAGGAGGTTGATCTTACCAGGTAAGTCAAGTATCAGAGGGGTAGCCGTGTTAGTCTGGATCTGTAAAAGCAGCAAAGAATCCTGTGGCACCTTATAGACTAACAGACGTTTTGCAGCATGAGCTTTCGTGGGTGAATACCCACTTCTTCAGATGCATCCGAAGAAGTGGGTATTCACCCACGAGAGCTCATGCTGCAAAACGTCTGTTAGTCTATAAGGTGCCACAGGATTCTTTCCAGGTAAGTCAGTTAGACTAAGATCTTTGTGTTGCAGAGATGATCATTATTTAGTTATGGAAATTGAGTAAACTTAGCATCTTTTTAGGCTCATATTATTTCATTTTAAGCCTATATTTTTGCTGCAAAAGTTAAGAGCTTTTAAAAAAATATGCTACTTCAAATTGTCCTCACTGCATGCTAACTTTTTGTTTTTATTGAAACACATATGGAAACTCCCCTCAATTGTGACAGTTTTCATATTCTACTCAGTTATTGTTTTGGTACTTTAAAAACACTATTTTTCAAAGGATAGGCTAGTGTATCTTAAACATTTTTATGTCACTGAACTTCTACAATATATTCCTAAAAAAGACACCTTGTTATGTACAGCTCATTCAATGCTGGGTTTTATGGTTTACTGAGGGCTTGTGTTTCTTCAGATAACCAGGGTGGGTGTTTATCTTAGAAGAGGTATCTCTTTGTGATAAAATAGAAGGTTTTCCTTTTTTATTTGAAAAAAGGAGCTAATTTTTGTATAAGCTGCTTTCTTAGTGTCATCCACTGTAAGAACCTGCTAATATAGGTTCTTTTGAACTTTTATTGTCAATGCCGGGAATAGGACTTTCACACTTTACAAAGTTTACAGCTAAATCATTTTATGGCTTGGGGTCTTTCTGAGGGTTGGTGTTTTTAACCCTGGAGTTGTTGGCCATTATCTTTATCTTAGAAGTGGGGCTTCTGCTTGTAAAAGTTGTATAATTTCTTTAGAGAATTTTTCCTATGGGGAAAAGTTTAAACAGCAAGCCAGTGTTTTTTTGAGAGAAGTAGAACATCTTTTGGTAAAAGGTATATCTTTGTATTCGCTGTTAGCCAAAGAATTAAGAAAGGAGTTTATCTTCGAAACAGTTAGAAGGGAGTTTTATCTACTTCCTTCTCACTGTTGTCTTCTAGGAACAAAAAGGAGGGGGGACCGGTTGTTACATAATTTCTCTCCTTTAAACTTTTATTGTCAGTGCTGGGGATAGGGCATTCACTGTTTTGTATAAATCTAATTTTGTATAAATCTAAAGCAAGTTGGTGTATTTTTTTAGGGAAGTAAAACATCTTTTGTTAAAAGGAGTATCTTTATTTTCACTGTTAGCCAAAGAAAAGTGCTTATCTTCAAAACAGTAAGAAGGGGGAGGGAGGAGAAAATACAAGGTTTTCCTTTTCATAGAATCATAGAATATCAGGGTTGGAAGGGACCTCAGGAGGTCATCTAGTCCAACCCCCTGCTCAAAGCAGGACCAATCCCCAACTAAATCATCACAGCCAGGGCTTTGTCATGCTGCGCCTTACAAACCTCTAAGGATGGAGATTCCACCACCTCCCTAGGTAACCCATTCCAGTGCTTCACCACCCTCCTAGTGAAAAAGTTTTTCCTAATATCCAACCTAGACCTCCCCCACTGCAACTTGAGACCATTACTCCTTGTTCTGTCATCTGGTACCACTGAGAACAGTCTAGATCCATCCTCTTTGGAACCCCCTTTCAGGTAGTTGAAAGCAGCTATCAAATTCCCCCTCACTCTTCTCTTCTGCAGACTAGACAATCCCAGTTCCCTCAGCCTCTCCTCATAACTCATGTGCTCCAGCCCCCTAATCATTTTCGTTGCCCTTCGCTGGACTCTTTCCAATTTTTCCACATCCTTCTTGTAGTGTGGGGCCCAAAACTGGACACAGTACTCCAGATGAGGCCTCACCAATGTCGAATAGAGGGGAACGATCACGTCCCTCGATCTGCTGGCAATACTCCTACTTATACAGCCCAAAATGCTGTTAGCTTTCTTGGCAACAAGGACACAATGTTGACTCATATCCAGCTTCTCGTCCACTGTAACCCCTAGGTCCTTTTCTGCAGAACTGCTACGTAGCTGCTCGGTCCCTAGTCTGTAGCAGTGCATGGGATTATTCCGTCCTAAGTGCAGGACTCTGCGCTTGTCCTTGTTGAACCTCATCAGGTTTCTTTTGGCCCAATCCTCTAATTTGTGTAGGTCCCTCTGTATCCTATCCCTACCCTCCAGCGTATCTACCACTCCTCCCACTTTAGTGTCATCTGCAAATTTGCTGAGAGTGCAGTCCACACCATCCTCCAGATCTATAATTAAGGTATTGAAAAAAAGCAGCCCCAGGAACGACCCCTGGGGCACTCTGCTTGATACCGACTGACAACTAGACATCGAACCGTTGATCACTACCCGTTGAGCCCGACGATCTAGCCAGGTTTCTATCCCCCTTATAGTCCATTCATCCAGCCCATACTTCTTTAACTTGCTGGCAAGTTAAATTTGAAAAAAGTAGCTAATTTTTTTAAGCTGTTTTCTTAGTGTCATCCAGTATAAAACCAGCTAATATTCCTGCCATGTAGTTATATTATTTCATGATAGGAAAAGAATTCCTGGACTTAGGAAAAGTGTTAAATGGAGGAAGGGGCCTGGGGTGCTTCAGATAGACTATCTCTGAGCTTCATGTAGTCACAAAGCAATAGTTTTTGTCTTATAAAAGCATGCTAATAAACATTTTGTTGCAGTAGTTAACAGCTTCAAATAACAAGGGAGAATGTGGGGGTATTTAGCGTACTCCTTCACGCAGTTACACATTTCTTTTGAAATGTTCTTGGATCTGACATCCTCCCTTTATAAAGCTTAACAGCTGGGGGAGGGGGAGGGCTCTTGTTTTAAAATCTTGTTATGATATGATTGATTCAGGAAGAATTCATGCTATGATGTAGCTGTAGAACAGCTTCTGATTGGTCCATCTGAGCAGGGCCGGCTCCAGGGTTTTTGCCGCCCCAGCTCTACCGCCGCCGCTTCAGTCTTTGGCGGCAATTCGGTGGCTGGTCCTTCGCTCCGACAGGGATTGAGGGACCCGTTGCCGAATTGCCGCCGAAGAGCTGGACGTGCCGCCCCTCTCCGTTGGCCGCCCCAAGCACCTGCTTGCTGGGCTGGTGCCTGGAGCCGGCCCTGCATCCGAGAGGCCTGGTTTGCTCCCAAGGCTCCCGACCCTGGACAGCTCTCATTTCACTATGGGCAGCCAGGGGGCAGGAGAAAGGTCGTGGGAAGCAGGACCAGGATCAAGAGCTGCATCGTCTGAACCATCCAGGGACATGAACGAGACTCTACCTCAGCCCTGGGGGTTACATGCACCAGGTTGGGGGAGGGGAGGGGAGGACCTGCCAACTACCCTGCTGCCTGGAAACCCCCATCCCGCTTGGGGAAGGAGCAGAGACACCGATTGGGAAATTGTCAGGTCACAGCCTCACCCACAATGGGGGGAGGGTTTCCTCTCTGCTCTGTTGCCTAAACAAACTGGCTGGGGGCAGTGGCTAATGATGCCCCACCCCCCATCCCTCTGGCTGAGGATGTGGTTAACGTTGCTCCCCCTCCAGCTACCAGTGTAAGGAAACCCCTGGACTATTCTGCACCTAGATTCCCAGACCCATAAATATCAAAGCCAGGAGGGACAAGGCTGACCTTCCAGACTTACCCACCTGGACACCCCAGAGCCAGAACCCACCGAGCGTCTCTACCCTCCAGCCTGGCACTGCAGGCAGAGCTAGGGCAGATCTCTAGAGAGCTGACATCTGGAGACCCTGCCTGGCGGGGAGAGCTCCAAGGAGAGCGATCTCCTGAGGGTATTGGAGGCAAAGAGGGGACTCAGTCCCTGTCTGTAGGAACCTCCATGGGGAGGGGGTTTCTGAGAGCAGGGGGTTCTTCAACCCCGCTGGCCAAGGCAGGACAAGACCCGACGGCCAGGAGCTGGAATCAGAAAAGGTCTGGCTGGGACTAATGTGCAAACATTAAACATGGAGCCATGGGAACAATAGACCTGGGGCCGTGGCGGAGGCAGGAGTCACTGGGTGGGTTCTGGCTCTGGGATATCTTGGGGGCCAGGTTTGACTGTCACCATAGTCCCTCCTAGTCTTGCAATTGATGAGTCTGAGTATCTCGGTTCAGAGAAGCCCAGGGGTGTTTCTTACACCTGTAGTAGGGAGGGGGCAGGGTTAACCACATCCGCAGCCAGGCCGGGTGGGCACCAGAGCAAGGAGGAAACCTTTCTCCTGCTCCACGGGGCCGAGGCTGGTGAGTGGGGAGGGGGAATGGGGCCTGTGGGAAGCAGGGCCTTCACCCGGTAGCAGAGCTGTGGGCTGCAATGAGGGTCTCCCCGCTGATCCTGCTGGGGCCAAGCACCTGTAGCGAACCCTGCAGCCTCTCCTGAGTGCAGCCAGGGCTGGATTTCCCATTAAGCACAGTAGGCATGTGCCTGAGGCACTCTAGGGGCACCTAAAAATTCAAATGTTGCTGCTCCTGGGTCCAGCAGGGGGCAGGGGTGGGGCTGAGGGGAAGACGGCTACATGCAGCCCTGCTGGAGCGCTCCTCGCTCAGCCCAGCGGACAGAGTCATCTCCCCGCGGGGCCACTGAGTGCTTGAGAGAGGGGGGTCTCTGGGGCAGATTGTGGGGGGTCTCTGGGCAGTGAGGGGTGGGGGGCGCTGGGCACTGGGGAGTCTGTGTGTGGGAATGGGAAGTTGTGGTGGGGCTGTGCGAGGGGCGCTGGGCGGTGGAGGGTCTGTGGTTAAAAGTTAAAAGTGGTGGGGGAACCTCCACCGTCCGCAGCGGTGTGTGTGGTGGGTTCCGAACCCCTGCTCCTAGGGGTGCCCAAAGTGCAAATCCAGCCCTGAATGCAGGTGGGGCTCTCAGACCAGCCCAAGGGATTGGGTGACCCAGCCCCCATAGGCTCCTTTGGGTCCCTTCTGCCAGTCTCTGCCCCAGACAGGGAGGCCAGCTAAGGCCAGCTAAGGCACGGGGCTGGGACCCAAGAAATCTGGGACCAGTTCCCAGCTCTGCCCAGGATCTCTGTGGGCAGAGACTTCCATAGAATCGCTGATGGGCATCCAAATCCCTTAGGCAGGTCTACAAAGAATCTCCCTGGGCCTCAGTTTCCCCATCAGTACAATGTGAAGCATGATTCTGCCTCGGTCTGGATGCTGTTTGGGGCAGGGTTTGTGTGTCAGTGCAGCGCCTGTCACAATGGGGAGCCCTGATCTTGGTCTAAATACAATTTGTTAAAGTTGGGATTTTGCAACACACCCACCCACCTGGGTGGAGACTTCTTCACAGCTGATCACAAAATGTTTTTTTTCCTTGAGAAAAATGCCACAAGTGTTTCTTTTACAGTGACCAAAACCTGAAAATGTTCACCTCTATATTACCCACAACTGGAGGGAAAGAATCAGTTTCCCCACAATAATTCAGGCAGGTTTGAGAAGAGGCTTTCTGAGAACAAATGCCATTCGTAAAAAACACAATTTTCCATTGGACCAAACATTTCATGGATCAGTCTTGGCACAGCCCTGGCTGGTCACTGTTGGCTGATGGAGAAGGAGAAGTGTCCACAAGGGACCTGTCAGTGCCCGTCTGAAGGCTGCCTGGCTTAATCTGGGGTGACCTCACCGCCAAAGCCGTTAAGTCAAGGCAGTGCGATTACTGACCAACTCCCAGTGCGTTTGGCATCAATTCTCCACCCAGCGAGGACAGAGCTTTAGATTTACCCTCCGGCCCCATGGGGTGTCCAGTCTGGGGCAGAGCTGAGGAGGGGGCAGAGTTCCAGGCACAGGGATCCCCCAAGGAGAGCATCACAGGGGATGGGTTGAGGAAGTGGGGACTCCCCTTCTGGATGGGGAGCTCAGTCCCAACCTGGCCCAGGGAGACGATGGGGCTCTTTGTAAAACCTGGTCTCCCCCGCAGGTGAGATCATCAGCGGCCGGGAAGCCAAGGTCCACTCCAGATGCTATATGGCCTATCTGGAAATACAACATGGAAAGGGTAAAAAGAAATGCGGAGGGTTCCTGGTGGCAGAGAACTTCGTGCTGACGGCTGCTCACTGCAAGGGAGAGTAAGCGCCTCTGTGCTGGGGATGTCGGGGCAGTCCAGGGTTAACTGGTGATGGGGGAGCCGGGAGCTCTGGCTCTGTTATAGGTTGCAGGGAAGGAGCAGTTAGTAGGACAGGCTGGGAGAGCAGAGCCCAGGGGGATCTGCTCAGGGGGTGTCAGCGTGTCCCTAGGGGCCTCTGCAAACCAGGGTCTAGATCCAACACTGGGTAAGTCAATGGAGCTATGGCCGTTGACCCCAGCTGGTCTGGCCCATTGCCCAGATTGGGGCAGGGAGGGGCTCACAACCCTAGGACAGCTCTGCAGGGCTCTGGGGAGCTGGGTATATACCCCTGTGTGGATCTAGCCGGGAACGGGGGTCACCGGGGTGCAGGGGAGCTGGAACCTAGGGGCTGGGAGGAGAACAGGGAGTGAAGGAGCTCAGGGAACAGCAAAAGCGGCTGGTGCTGTCATAGGCCGCGAGGCCAATGTCTCTGGGAAGGTGTTTGCAGGGTCGCCCAGAGGATTCAGGGGGTCTGGGGCAAAGCTGGGGAGCTTGTACTCACTGGGCGGCGCTCCGAGTCTGCGGCGGCGGCATTTTGGCAGCGGGGGGCCCTTCAGTCGTTCCGCGTCTTCGGCAGCACTGAAGGACCCGCTGCCGAAAACCTGGAGCGACTGAAGGGCCCCCTGCTGCCAAAATGCCACTGCCACCTCGGATTCTCGTGCAGGGCTTGTGGGGCCCCTGCGGGGCCCGGGACCTGGGGCAAATTGCCCCACTTGCCCCCTCCTCTGGGCGGCCCTGGGTATTTGTGCTGCAGCTGGCCCCCCCTAGAGAGGAAAGGCCCCTTTCCTATTTCCCACCCCCCACCCTCCCGAGCTAGCCAGTCCCCAGCCCTGGGCCAGAGCACAGCTGGCAGTGTGTACAGTGGTTTATACATTTTCCAGACCAGCAGATGAGTCCAAGATCTTTGCCTAAGAGGCCCAGGCTTCCCTAGGTCACTGTCCATGAGTGAGACCCACATGTTCCCATCCCCCACCTCACATACGCTCCTTCCCCTGACGCCCCACGTATAATTTTTTGCTTTTTCAGCGAGATCACTGTCATTCTGGGAGCACATAACATTAGTAAACCAGAACGGCGCCAACAGAAAATCCCCCTGCGCCGCCGGGTCCCCCACCTGCAATATGACAAGAAGACCCTTAACAATGACATCATGCTGCTGAAGGTACCGCCCCCATCCCATCATCCTGCCCCCAGTGACATCACACTGCTACAGGCACCGCCCCCATCCCATCACCCCACCCCCATGACCTCACACTCATGCACTAGACACATCTCCATTTTCCTGGGCTGGGACGTGTTGGCTTCTCTCAGCTCCAATCCCTGTGCTGATCTGGATCCCTCTTTTCCCTCCTGTCTATGGCAGATGTCACACAGCGCAGTGAGGAATAACTGGGTGCGGCTCATCCCCCCTGCCAAAGACCAAGACCAGGGTGAGGCCAGGATCCACCTGCAGGGTGGCCGGGTGGGGTCGGACTGGCTGGAACTGAAGAACTGACACGCTCCATGAGGTGGACCTGGAGGTCATTAAGAACGACATGTGTGAGCTGTATCCTGGATACAACCGCTCAATGATGCTGTGTGTGTGGAAGCCCGGCTTTGAGAAATTACCTTATCGGGTAAGTATCCTGCTGACCTGGAGGCTCCTTGGTTCCAGGAGGCCCCTACTGGGAGGAAATGGGGAGATACTTTCCAGGGCTAAGTATCTAAGTGTGCAGTGATCCCCTACCAACCTAGCCCCGCTCAGGAGACGGGGTGTTGATGCAGACATCAGATCGGCCCAGAGGGGTGAGGCTATGGTGAGACCAGCTCAGCACAGCTCCTACTAGCTTGAGCAAGATCCTTTATTACACCTGGTTATTGAAGTTCCTTCATCTCAAACCCCGCCCCAACCCTACCCAAACCCACCCCAAACAAACCCTGGCCAACACAACCCTACCAACTCTACCCCAAACTCAAATCCCACTCAACACAACCCTACCCAGCCCTTCCCCAAACTCAACCCCCACATTCCCCAACACAACCCTATCAATCCTATCGTAACTCAAGCTATGGACAACACAACTGTACCAACTCTACCCCAATCTCAAAACCCACCCTAAACAACTCTATCTCAAACTCAACCCCCGCCCCCCAACACAAACCTACCAACCCTACCCGAAACTCAAACCCTGGCCAATACAATCCTACCATCTCTACCCCATATTCAAACCCCACTCTATAAAACCCTTTCCAAACCTACAGCCTGGAACACAGACATTGCATGTGAGATCAATGCAGGGAGGTACTTCTGAGCATTTCATAGAGTCTGAACATTAAATACTGGTGCACATAAGAAAATTCATTCCTCAGAGGGGTGGGAAAAATGAGAGGGAACACTGGCACAGCCCCAGGACTCCTTGGTTCTATCCCAGGCTATGTGAGGGGAGTGGGGTCTAATGTTTAGAGAAGGGGAAGAGGAGGGGGTTGGGAGCCAAGCCTCCTGTGCCCTGTCCCTGGCTCTGGGAGGGTTGTGGGGTCTAGCAGTTAGAGTGGGAGAAGGGGAGAGGGTTGGGAGTCAGGACACCTGGGTTCTATTGCTGGCTCTGCTGTGTCATTTCCTATCTGGTGCTGCACAGTCATAGACCCCAGCTGTACGGCATCACAGATGAAGCCACATCCCCTTCACGTGGTCACAGACTCCCCGAAGGGTGGGGGGGCTTGTCAGAAACCCTCCCCCCATGGTTGCTGTGATCAGGGCCAATGGCTGGTCTGCCCAGACCCACCCTGCTCAGAGCTGGGCCAATATGAGAAAGATCAAAGGGCCACATTCCTACCAGCCACTTGAGATCAGTCGCTGTCACCCGCAGCCCCCACCACAGAGACATGGGCAGGGAGCTGAGTGAGGATGGAGCCAGGTGAGTTTGAGCCCCAGATGTATCCAGTGGTGTCTTCTCCATCCAGTGGTGCATCATCCACCCAACTGTGCAGGGACCCAGCCATGCAGAATCCAGCCAGCTGTGCAGGATCCCCGGCTGACGCACGGCCTGTCCTTCCCCCCAGCCCGTGTAGTTGGCTGTGGTTGGAAATTGAGATGCCTGAGCCCTGCATTTAGATGAGTGTGTGGGCGAACCTGAGGTTTCCTGCCTCCCCCCCAACCCCCCCCCAAGCTGAGTCTATAAAGCCTGCAGGCCTGAGGCAGATTCACCGTCCCTGCACTGACTCGAAACATGCAGGCCCAGAACTTGCTACTGCTCCCCATGGCCTTTCTCCTGCCCCCTGGGGCTTGGGCTGGTAAGTACAGCTGGGGTTAGGGCCCCTGGGACATTGGGGTGAATGAGGGGGGTCTCAGGGATTGGGGTCAGTGGGTGGTATCAAGGGGTATGTGACAATCTGTACCCATATATTCACTACTTTTACAGGACTATGATCAATTTTATACAAAGCATGCCTTGTGAGGTATCATCTAAAAACTCATAATTTGCTGACCATTATTGTTCTGGTAAAATATGTGTGGCATGTAAAGTTATAAGATTTTATTGCATGGTGTTAGTCTGGGGAGCAACCACAAACCAGTTCCCCAGAGAAATGGCTAGCCAATGCCTCAGCCAGGAGTAAATGTAATCAAATGGACTATCACCTGGTTAAGTGGCCATTCTTGAGCAGGAAAGATGTGGGTGAAAAAATTACATCTTGACAAAGAAACAGCTCAGTGTTACTGTCTGCGCAGACTTTCTGTCTTCTCAATCCCAGGTGGAGATGATTCTTGAAGAAGAAAGACCTATAAGAAGGGGAGCAGACCCCTCCCCCCAATGACCTCTCCCTTTCTCTCTAACCACGGCACTCACAACACCGGAAGTACAAAGGAAGCAGCATGGGGGATGGATCCTGACTGAAAGTAACTCAGCCAGTAAGATTGCAGAAACATGTGGTGAGAGAGACCTCACAAGGCATGCTTTGTACAAAATTTATCACCATCCTACAGTAGATTTAACACAGTGGTATAGAATGTCAGGGGGGATCGGGACATGTCTCCCCCAGCACTGATATCGATCAGTGGCACCCACCGCCCATGTAAGGAAGAGCTTGGGAAGGGCAAAAACAGCGACAGTAGCACCGAGCAGCTCAGCACCGAGCAACAGACCCTGTGTCCCATTCCTCACCCAGTGGTGAGGCATAAGCCGGGGTGAGGTTGGCCCCCAAAGCCGTTAGCTCAAGGCAGGGCAATTACTGACACACTTCCAGTGCGTTTGGCACTGATTGTCCATCCAGGGACATCAGAGCTTTAGATTTACCCTCCAGCCCCATGGGGTGTCCAGTGTGGGGGAGAGCTGAGGATGGGGCAGGGTTCCAGGCACAGGGATCCCCCAGGGAGAGCATCACAGGGTGTCTGTTGAGGCCGTGGGGACTCCCCTTCGGGATGGGGAGCTCGGTCCCAGACCGGCCCAGAGAGATGATGGGGTTCTTTAGATGAACCTGGTCTCCCCCTGCAGGTGAGATCATTGGAGGAAAAAGTGCCACGCCCCACTCCAGACCCTACATGGCCTATCTGCAAATACAAGACGGACAGTATATAAAAATATGTGGAGGGTTCCTTGTGTCGAAGAACTTCGTGCTGACGGCTGCTCACTGCAATGGAGAGTAAGTGCCTCTGTGCTGGGGATGTCGGGGCAGGTCAGGCATTAGTGGGTGATGGGGGAGCTGGGAGCTTGATGCCGTCCTAGGTTGCAGGGAAGGAGCAGTTAGTAGGAGAGGATGGGAGAGCAGAGCCCAGGGGTCTGATCTGCTCAGAGGGCGTCAGCGTGTCTCTAGGGGCCTGTGCAAACCATGGTCCAGCTCCAGCGTAAATCAATGGAACTACAGCCATTGACACCAGGTGGGGTCTGGCCCATTGCCCAGATCAGGGCAGGGAGGGGCTCACAGTCCCAGGACAGCTCTGCAGGACTCTGGGCTGGGGGGAGTGGGGCATAGACCCCGTATGGATCTAGGCAGGGATTGTTCTCCGGGGTGCAGGGGAGATGAGACGCATGGTCCTGGAGAACAATGGGGAGTGAAGCAGCTCAGGGGGACAGCCCCAGGGTGTCCTGCCCCATCCATATCACTGTTCGTGAATCAGACCGACATGTGCCCACCCCCCACCTCACATACGCTCCTGCAACTGATGCCCCATGGGTTGTGCTTGGCTTTTACAGTGAGATCACTGTCAAGCTGGGAGCCCATAACATTAGTAAACAGGAACGGAGCCAACAAGAGATCCGTGTGCGTCGCCAGATCCTCCACCCACAATACGACAATGAGACCACTAACAATGACATTATGCTGTTGCAGGTACCATCCCCATTCCATCACCCCGCCCCTAGTGACCTCACACTGCTGCAGGTACCGCCCCCATCCCATCACCCCACCCCCTGTGACCTCACACTGCTGCAGGCACCGCCCCCACCCCATCACCCCACCCCCTGTGACCTCACACTGCTGCAGGTACCGCCCCCATCCCATCACCCTGCCCCCTGTGACCTCACACTTCTGCAGGCACCGCCCCAGCCCCTCCCCCCCCCCCCCGTGACCCCCCACTGCTGCAGGCCCCCCCCCCACCCCTCCACCCCACCCCCAGTGACCTCACGCTGCTGCAGGTACCACCCCCATCCCATCACCCCCCCCCCTGTGACCTCACACTGCTGCAGGCACCGCCTCAGCCCATCACCCCACCCCCAGTGACCACATGGTCAAGGGGTTTTGCTGGGAACAGGGTGTGTCTGTGTATCCTTGAGTGTGACCCTCACATTGATGTTCATCATTCTTGTTGCTCAGTTGGCAGAAACAGTGAAGCTGAATAAATGGGTGAAAACCATCCTCCTGCCACGCACCAACAAGAGAGTGAAGCCAGGGACCAAATGCAGTGTCGCCGGCTGGGGCAGCACTAGCAGACAGAGTGAATCGGCCCCAACCACCACACTCCAGGAGGCGAATTTGAAGGTGCTGGAGGATGACGTGTGTCTGAAAAATCCTGATGTGACCTACTATGACTATGACGCTTCCACCATGATGTGTGTGGGGGATCCGAAGAAGGGCAAAGCCTCTTTTAAGGTGAATCTCCTTCTGGCTTCAAGCTCCCTTGATAAATCGTTATTATGAATGAGGCTTTTGGGGTTGCAGTTGCAGGGCCGCCCAGAGGGGGGGGCAAGTGGGGCAATTTGCCTCAGGCCCCGGGCCCACAGGGGCCCCGCGAGCCCTGGCCGAGAATCCCTTTCCTGGCTAGAGGCGCCTTTTTAATTTTTACTCACCCGGCGGCGCTCCGGGTCTTTGGCGGCACTTCGGCGGCGGGTCCTTCACTCGCTCCAGGACTTTGGCGGCACTTCGGCGGCGGGTCCTTCAGTGCCGCCGAAGCCTCGGAGCGCCACCCGGTGAGTACAAGCGCAGCAGCGGCTGGCGCCTTTTTTTATGTCCGCTCCCCCGAAATTGCTTTGCCCCAGGCCCCCTGAATCCTCTGGGCGGCCCTGTGCAGTTGTGCCTACGAGTGACCATAGGGGATCAGGCCCCACTGTGCTTGGTGTTGTACAAATTAATAGGAAAAGAACCGGTCTTGTCTCAGGGGAAGGCAGAGACCAGCTGGACAGGGGAGTGGGTGGGGTGTTTAGACCAGCTGGGCCATGGGGTGCAAGGAGAGTTGGGTGGACATTGTGGGGTGACACTGAGACCAGCTGCACCAGGGGGTGTCACTGAGCTGCACATCAGTGGGAAATGACTCACTGAGCTGTTCTCTATCTGTGGCTTGTTTAATTTTGCAGGGCGACTCTGGGAGCCCCCTGGTGTGCGGGAAAAGAGCCCAGGGCGTCGTTTCCTGGGGATCCCGAAAGAGGGCCTCCCCTGGAGTGTACACAAGAGTCTCCACCTTCATCCCCTGGATAGAGAAGATGATGAGGAAGCCGGAGCCCTGAGCCCTACTGGGAATCACTGCACGGGCCAGAGCTGCACCACTTCTGTCCTTTGGAGAGGCCCAGGTGTAGGGCCTGCTTTGCAGAGGGGCGGAGCCCCCCTAGGCTGAGCCCCCTCCCCCAGCCTTTGTTACCCTCAGGCAGCCCCCAACCCATGAGCGTCAAGGTAGGGAGCCTAGGGGAGCTAGGAGCCAGGTTTGAGGCCAGCTCCCATTGGCTTCCTTGGAAATCCCAACCCTTAGACTACCTCTTTGCTGGGGAAACAGCTGGGTTATTTCCTCCCAGGTAACAGACACGAGCCAAACCCTGGGGAGGACCAAGCAGTTGGTAGCGCTCCTCCGTGTCAGCCGGTCAAGTGACTGTTTATGGGAGATCCTTGTCATTACCTCGACCTGTTAACTCCTCCTGAAACTGCAGCCTGCTCTGTCCTCAATGGGCCTTTCCCATGGGTTTGTTCCCCCTCGGTGGCCACCTGCTGTTCCAAACACACCTGTTCCCAGCGCCAGCAATGCCAGTGGGAAGGCAACACAGCGACAGCAACGCTGAAGTGATTGCAGGTCAAACATTAGCGCTGATCCTCCCCTTCCCACTTCCCCCGCCCTGCTGAGTGGCCTGCTGCATTTCGCTCCCTGCTTCAGAGCCAGCAATGAATAAAATGAAGTTGCAAAAAAGAGTGATTCGGGTACTGTCACATGAACCCGAGCCATGAAATCCAGAGCAGCCGCTGCATCTGCCATGGCCAGGAGGGAATTGACCCCTATAGGGTCATTAATGGATATTAACCAGGATGGGTAAGGAATGGTGTCCCTAGCCTCTGTTTGTCAGAGGGTGGAGATGGATGGCAGGAGAGAGATCACTTGATCATTACCCGTTAGGTTCACTCCCTCTGGGGCACCTGGCATTGGCCACTGTCGGAAGACAGGACACTGGGCTAGATGGACCTTTGGTCTGACCCGGTATGGCCTGTGACGGGTTGGTTCACAGAAACCCCCTTGGGGGCTGCCAGCTGATGTGCAAAGGCCCCCTCTGTTTCTATTCTCCCCTGCCAGCTACAGGTAGTTCCAGCACAATGGCCTTGCTGATAGCCAGACACACCTATCTGCTTCAGACACAGACCAGAGTCTGAACCACCTATCCCAAAGCTGCAGGGTTACCTGAGAACAGCTCACAGAAGTCTGCTTGCCTTTAACACTCAGATGCCCAATTCCCAATGGGGTCTAAACCCAGATAAATCCGTTTTACCCTGTATAAGCTTTATACAGAGTAAACTCATAAATTGTTCGCCCTCTATAACACTGATAGAGAGATATGCACAGCTGTTTGCTCCCCCAGGTATTAATACATACTCTGAGTTAATTAATAAGTAGAAAGTGATTTTATTAAATACAGATAGTAGGATTTAAGTGATTTCAAGTAGTAACAGACAGAACAAAAGAAGTTACCAAGCAAAATAAAATAAAATACGCAAATCTATGTCTAATTGCACTAAATACAGATAAGATCCTCACCAGTTCCAAAATGTTCTCTTTTACAGGCTAATCTTCTTTTAGCCTGGGTCCAGCAATCACTCACACCCCCTGTAGTTTTCAGTTTCCTTCAAGTGTCCTGTGGGGGTGGAGAGGCTCCTTCTTTAGCCAGCTGAAGACAAAATGGAGGGGTCTCCCACAGGTTTAAATAGACTGTCTCTTGTGGGTGGAGACCCCCTCCTCTCCCTCTGTAGAATCCTGTCACAGAATGGAGATTCGAAAATCACATGGGCAGGTCACATGCCCATGCATGACTCAGGACTGCAGGTAGCAGCCATTACCCACATGCTGCCTTGAACGTCCTCAGGTAGACTTCTGATGTGGATTGGAATCTTCCAAGCTCTTTTGTCTGTTAAGTGCCCCCTGACTGAACACCTAATTTGCACATTCCTTTCCCAAGAAGTCATCAAATGTTCTAACTGAGGCCCCTTAGGAATCAAGCAATTACACAGCCAATGTTCATAACTTTGAACACACAAATGGTGCCTGCATACAACTAGGGTGAACATAACTAGTAGATCATAACCTTTACATAGATATGTACCTGGCACAGGCAGCACAAAACATATTCCAGTTATGTCATATTCCCACAAAGCCTTATGGGAGGTACCGTCACACCCTCCCCCTGAACTTACTGCCAGAGACTTGGACACTGTCCATGGCGGAGGCAGTACCCGTAAAATTCCTGTTTGTCTTTGATCACACTTCTTTTCAGTACCTTGAAACCATATGTCAGTTCTAGGGGTTTTAGCCCATTTTGAGGTTCCTGATCCCCAGATGCCTGAAAACAGGTTGGGGTGTAGCATTAACAGAATGCAGACAGCAATACCTGTTAAAGTGGAGGTGTCTTGACCTTTAACCACCAAGGCCATGAGGCGGTGTGCCTCAGTTTCCCCTTCTACACAGCAGCATGGGCCTGTTATGCTTTTGCTGCTGTGCCAAGCTTCCAGTCTATTTACAGGTATAGGCTGCAAAGCAACATGCTTGTGGGGCTGTCTTGTTACCATCCCTAGCATGTACAACAGTTTTCTCCATAAATCAGGTATGTTCCATGTTTTTAGAGGGTTTACCACTAGTATGAATTCTTTTGTTTTATCCCAGAGGTGAATCAGCAAAAGACACAAGGTTAACAGCAAATCTACGGTGGACAGGTTTTGTTCACTCAATTTGACCTGTTTAGCATCTATTGCATTTTCCCAGTTCTCTGTGCCTTCTGGAAGACACTCTGATTCAGAATCTTCAGCCTCTGTGGGGAAAGCTGCTAATTCAGGCATGTGTTTGGGTCTTTGGCCAGGAAAGGGTGTACTACAACCCTGCCTGCCCTCGGCCCCTCCCTCCGGAATTTCTCTGGGCTGGTCCCCGCCCCCTGGTAGAGTTTCACTCATGCAGAGATTTCCCCCCCCCTGTCTAGGAGAGAGAGTTTCATCTCTTACAAGTGGGGTAAGAACAGCCTTTTTCAATGGGGTGCTCTGTACCCCTTTGGGCACCTCACTTTCTGTTTCCAACAGGTCAGCTGGATGGGCCCCCCCCTCCGGGAGACTTGACCCCCAGGTTTCCCTTAAAACCTGATCTACAAGAGAGGGAGCTGGCATTTTAAATGCAGGCTTTTCACCCTCCTCTTGGGAAAGTCCCTCCCTACAAAAGGTGGGCAGACTCTCTGGCCCCCCCTCACCTTCCATCTGGGCTTCCCTCTCTGGGCTCCCCTCTGGGTCAGACACTCCTGTGTCCCCCAAAAGGGAAGGTGACCCTGCTCCAGCTGTGGGCTCACAGCTACCAGCCATGACAGACCTTTCACTGGCCAGCAAAATCCCCCCCCTTTCACTCGGGTTGGGCTGGCACCCAGCTACAGAGTCTTTGGGGTCTGTTCCCACCGCAGCAGTTACCAAGACCCCAACTTCCACCTTCGGGACACACGTCTCTGTGCACCCCAGGGCGGGCCCTGCCCCCTGTTGACCTGCAACTTCCTGGCAGTCAGCAGCTGGGGTGACCCCCCTGTTACCAGGTGGTACATCCCCCTCCCCCAGGGAGATGATTACGGGACAGGAGCTGGCTTCGTCCAGCCCCTCCCTCTGGAACTTCCCTTGAGCCCTGGGGCCACAGGAACTGGCTACAACCATCCCTGCCCCCGCAGCTGCTCCCTGTACTGCTGCAGAGGAATCTAAGAGACACTCTCCTATTCCCCCAGCAGTCCATGTGACTTCACCCTCCCCTCCGGGGCTTTTAGCACAAGATTCCTTCTCCCTGCTAACCAACCCTGGGACAGATTCTGCCACATTAAAGAAATCATTTCCCAGTAGAAACGGTGCAAAATTGTGTGCCACCGTTGCAACTGTCAGTTCAGCCTGCAAATCCCGAGTTTGCATGTGAACTTTAGCTAAAGGTGCAAGGACTTTGTAACCCCCAACCAGCTCTAATTCTGCCATTTTACCTGGCAACAAATCCTTCTCCTGAATCAGGTCCCTCCTGATCACAGAAATTTCTGCACCCGTGTCCCTTAATCCCATAACCACCTCTCCATTAATTTCGACAGCATGCATATGCTTATTGCTTGGTTGTGTGGAAGCAAGCTTTACAAATCCTGTGTGGAAAGAGGCCACAGCCTGGCTCTGAGAAGCTGCAGCTTCCTGTGTAACTTGCTGCCTGTTTTCACTCAGCAAGGGACACTTATTCCTCAGGTGCTCAGTGGACTTACAATGATAGCACCTCCTGGGCTCCTCTGCTTGCACAGGAAATTTGGGACGAGTACCAGGGGAATGGGGAGGTGACCGCCCAGCCTCTTTTTTCCCAGACCCAGGGATAAAACGGTGATTCTGCTTTCCCCCACCCTTATACCCCTCTGCCTGTGGTTTATGTTTGATTGCAGCTTGTGCTTGCTCATAAGAGTCTGCATACCCAGCTAATTCACCCAGTGCATTTACCTTTTTGTCCCACACATACTGTTTCACATCATCACTGCACATATTCAGGAATTGTTCCTGAGTAACCAGATCACACATCCCTTCGAAGCTTGTAACACCTTTCCCCCGCACCCACTTATCTACCAAATCTCTCATTTCATTGGCATAAGCCAGATTACTTAATCCAGATCCCCTCTTAAGACTCCTGAATTTAACCCTATAGGTTTCAGGTGTAACCTGAAACTGTTTCAAAACCAGTTCCTTAAATTTACCATAGTCTGAAGCATCATCAATAGGCATCTTATTGAATATGTCCAGAGCTCTGCCAGTCAATTTTGCTATTAATGTGGTCAGTTTCTGATCTTCAGGGATGGCATGGAGGGTGCACAGTCTCTCAAAGGTGATGAAATACTCGGCAATATCGCTGGACTCATCATACTGTGGGCACAGTCGCTCCCATTTGTGGATTTTTGGGGAAGTGGAGCCAGCAGGTGAAGGATTTTGTCTCTTCAACCCCAGAACAGCCAGTTCATGTTTCTGGGCCTCCCTCTGGGCCTCCATAGCTCTCTTGTGGGCAGCCTCTTCCCTCGCTGCCTCCATCTCCATAGCTCTCTTGTGGGCAGTTTCCTCTACCTCCATAGCTCTCTTGTGGGCAGTTTCCTCTGCCTCCATAGCTCTCTTGTGGGCAGCCTCTTCCCTCACTTTTTCTGCCTCCACAGCACTAATTTCTAATTGTCTTAGCTCTACCCGTCTCTTATGTTCATTCTCTCTCTCTGTTGCTTCCAACCTAGCCAATTCGAGCTTGGTAGCTGTCTCACTAGTAGGCATCTTCCTGCTTTCTTCTGCTGGGCCACACCCCTCTGCAGTTCACTGAAACTGGGATAGACTCAGCTCAGGAGATTCTTAGTTAACAGAGACTCTCACAGTCTTCTGATCTTCCTTCTTACTTATTTTGCTTCCTTTTCTGTCCCTACTTCCCTTTCCCGAAATAAGCAAACAGAAAATAACAAACCAGTAACCACTTTGTCTGTTCTCCAGCCACCACACTTAAAACTCACTTAAAATCACTACCAGTATCTCAAAGCAATCAGCTGTGCACAGATCCTGTTCGACTACGCCACTGTGACGGGTTGGTTCACAGAAACCCCCTTGGGAGCTGCCAGCTGATGTGCAAAGGCTACCTCTGGTTCTATTCTCCCCTGCCAGCTACAGGTAGTTCCAGCACTCAAAGTCTTGCTGATAGCCAGACACACCTATCTGCTCCAGACACAGACCAGAGTCTGAACCACCTATCCCAAAGCTGCAGGGTTACCTGAGAACAGCTCACAGAAGTCTGCTTGCCTTTAACACTCAGATGCCCAATTCCCAATGGGGTCTAAACCCAGATAAATCCGTTTTACCCTGTATAAGCTTTATACAGAGTAAACTCATAAATTGTTCGCCCTCTATAACACTGATAGAGAGATATGCACAGCTGTTTGCTCCCCCAGGTATTAATACATACTCTGAGTTAATTAATAAGTAGAAAGTGATTTTATTAAATACAGATAGTAGGATTTAAGTGATTTCAAGTAGTAACAGACAGAACAAAAGAAGTTACCAAGCAAAATAAAATAAAATACGCAAATCTATGTCTAATTGCACTAAATACAGATAAGATCCTCACCAGTTCCAAAATGTTCTCTTTTACAGGCTAATCTTCTTTTAGCCTGGGTCCAGCAATCACTCACACCCCCTGTAGTTTTCAGTTTCCTTCAAGTGTCCTGTGGGGGTGGAGAGGCTCCTTCTTTAGCCAGCTGAAGACAAAATGGAGGGGTCTCCCACAGGTTTAAATAGACTGTCTCTTGTGGGTGGAGACCCCCTCCTCTCCCTCTGTAGAATCCTGTCACAGAATGGAGATTCGAAAATCACATGGGCAGGTCACATGCCCATGCATGACTCAGGACTGCAGGTAGCAGCCATTACCCACATGCTGCCTTGAACGTCCTCAGGTAGACTTCTGATGTGGATTGGAATCTTCCAAGCTCTTTTGTCTGTTAAGTGCCCCCTGACTGAACACCTAATTTGCACATTCCTTTCCCCAGAAGTCACCAAATGTTCTAACTGAGGCCCCTTAGGAATCAAGCAATTACACAGCCAATGTTCATAACTTTGAACACACAAATGGTGCCTGCATACAACTAGGGTGAACATAACTAGTAGATCATAACCTTTACATAGATATGTACCTGGCACAGGCAGCACAAAACACATTCCAGTTATGTCATATTCCCACAAAGCCTTATGGGAGGTACCGTCACATGGCCATTCTTATGTTCTTAAGGTGGGCTTGTGGTTAATGCGCTAGGCTGGGACCGAGGACACCTGGGTTCAGTGATTTCATGCAGAATGAGGATCTGGTGGGTGCCAGTGGGGAATTAGCCCCCTCAGGGCTGGAGGAGTCCCTGCCTGCTGGGACAGAAAGGGAAATACAAGGAAGAAAAACAGTCTGAGCAATCAGCTGTCCAGGTTCCAGAGATTCAACTTCTGGGACAAAAGTGAGACAGGTTTGAAATAGTTCTAGTGACAAGAAATTGTCTTGCCTCTTCCCATCCCCATCCATACATCCATCCCCATCCATCAATCTATCCTATCCCAATCTATCTCTCTAGGCAATCCCCATCCATCCATCTATCTCCATCCCCACCCTCACCCCCCCATCTCTCCATCCATCCTTCCCCATCCATCCCTCTATATATCCCCCTCCATCTATCCCTCCATCGAACTATCCTACATCCATCTATTTATGTCTCTAGCCAATCCCCATATGTCTGTCTGTCTGTGTCTCTCCACACACCTATCCCCATACACATAAGCTTCTGTCTGTCAATATCTCTATAGTGTCCCCCCCCCCCCCCCCCCCCCCCCCCCCCCCCCCCCCCCCCGCCATGCTATGTCAGAACCAGTTTTCATCTCTTTCATCTCTAGGAAGTGTGGGGACTGTCTGGCTCAGGGTGGCAGGGAATGGGACATGTGGCCTTTCCCCTTTGGGGATGCTGGCTCCTGTCTGGCCCGGGCAGGGGGACTGGCTGGCTCAGGGGAGTTGAGAATCAGACACATTATTCCCACACCCCTCTTATCAAGGGGTCTGCGGGAAATGATGCTATCACAGATGGGGGGATCTGGTCTCTCTGACCCCCATCCCTCCTCCCAGCTCACACCCACACTCAGGGCGGGGGGCAGTTGAGAAGGATTCATGGCTTCCTAGATTCCAAGGCCAGAAGCGACCATTGTGCTCATCTAGTCTGAGCTCCTGTCTTACACAGGCCACAGGCCTGCCCCAAAAGAATTCCTAGAGCAGGTCCTGTAGAAAAACATCCAATCTTAATTCAAAAATCAGCTGTGCTGGACTCTTGGTAAATTGTTCCAATGGTTAATTTCTCTCACTCAAACATTTACACATTATTTCCAGTCTGAATGTTTCTAGCTTCAACCTCCAGCCACGGGATCACATTAGACCTTCCTCTGCTAGACCGAAGAGCCCATTGTTAACTATTGCCTCTAGATATTTAGAGCCTGTCATCAAGGAACCAGGTAACCTTCTCTTTGTTAAGCTTCAGAATGAGCTCCCTGAGTCTCTCACTGTAAGCTAAGTTTTCTAAACCTTGAATCATTCTTGTGGCTCTTCTCTGATCCCTCTACAATTTTTCCACATCCTACTTGCACTGTGAACACCAGAACTGGACACGGCATCCCAGCAGGGGTTGCACGAGTGCCACATAGAGAGGTAAAATAACCTCTCAGCTCCTACTTGAGATTCCTCTGTTTGTACGTCCCAGGATCACATTAGCCCTTTTGGGCACAGCGTCCCACTGGGAGCTCACATTCAGCTGAGTATTCACCAAGATTCCAAAGATTTTTTTCCAGATCCCTGCTTTCCAGGAGAGAATCCCCCATCCTGTGAGTACAGATTGCAAACTTTATTCCTACATGGATATGTGACAGGTTCTCCCTGGGGGTGCCACCTGGAACTGGGGTACCACTGAGCCCCTCTGACCCACCAGCCTGGGCTCTCTCATACACTGTACTGCAGTGACCAGCATGCCAAGCTCTCTCCAGGCTCCAGCCTGCATTTTCACCACCACATGTACATGTAGGGACACGCACAGCTGCAGTTACATGCAATTGCTTTGACCAGCTACTGCATGGGAAGGCTCCAGCTAGGGAATATCCCAGCTACTCAGGCACCACCCCCGCCCCCCCGGAGTATAAACCCAAAATTATACCAGCCTGCGCTGCACAGGGAACTGTACAGTGTAAGCTCATGAAATTCGCCCCCTCCCTTAGTGTGGAGAGGAATATACAACAGCTTTCTGCCCCTGAGTTATGACTGCCACACACTCGTTTTAGACAAAGCAAAAACAAGTTTATTAAGTACAAAGATAGACTTTAAGTGATTATAAGGGATATCAAATAGAGAAAGGCAGATTACCTAGCAAAAAAAAAAAGCAAACTAAGCTTAATATACTGCATAGATCGGCTATGAACAATACATTCTCACCCTAAGTGGTGATACAAGCAGGCTGCAGATTCTTAAGGGGCCAGCTGCACTTGCTTACAGCTTGGAATCCCCAGGTGTTTCATTCACAGGCTAAAAATCCCTTTAGCCTGGGTCCAGCACTTCCTCCAGTTTAGTCTCATAGACTCATAGACTCTAAGGTCAGAAGGGACCATTATGATCATCTAGTCTTTGTTCCTCAGGTGTTTCCAGGTGTCTTTTTGGGTGGGGAGTCAGTGAAGAACCACAATGATGTCACTCTCCTGCCTTATATACTTATATACTGCCTTATTTTGCATATGGTGGGAACCCTTTGTCTCAAAGCTTGGTTCCCATGCCAGTCAGTGGAAAAATCCTGACATCCCAAGGTGGAGTCCAGCACCAGGTGACCTGGTCACATGTCCCTGTAGTGTCACAGCAGCCATTGTTCGCAGACTCTCTATAGCATCTTCAGGAAGGCTCCCCAGGTGGGAGATACATTTCTTCTTAGGCCTATTGTTTCTTCCTAATGACTCATTAACCTGAAGGGGCCCTTCCCAGCCAGCCATCTAGACTGAGAGCCTTTTGCCTCGTGGGCATTACCCAGGTGTAACTACATGTGAGATATAGATACATAGTCAACATTCCTAACTTCAGATACAGAAATGATACATGCATATAAATAGGATAATCGTATTCAGCAAATCATAACTTTTCCATTGACACCTCACATAACTTATCTTGCATAAATACATCATAACGATGTCATAATCATATCATAATAATAACTCTATGAAGAATATGGGGTGCAGTGTCACCGTATACATTTCCGTTTAGCCATATTTAAACACATTATTTGCCTGTGCCCAGTTTACCACAGGTCCAAGATGTCTCTGTATCAGTGACCTGTCCTCTTCATTATTTACCACTCCCCCAATTTTTGTGTCATCTGCAAACTTTATCAGTGAGGATTTTATGTTGTATTCCAAGTCATTGACCTGGTCTCCCAGGTGTATGGGGCTGCAGAGTTTTAATGGCTTCCACCTCCGGAGAAGGGGGACCAGTCTCCCTGGGCACAATCTGGCTAAAGGAGTTAAGAGGGGGTTAAACTAATAGCCAAAGGGGAGGGTAAAAAGAGGGAAGAAATGAGCTCCCAGCACAAAATCGAGAAGAAAATTAATCAAGGAACCCAAGGACGCAAAGAGAAAAAATTCTTGACTTGCCTGTACCTCAATACTAGGACCCTTTTGAACAAACATGAGGAATTGGAACTGCTCATAGATGAGCATCAGTTTAGTCTAGTTCATATGACTGGAACCTGGTGGGATGATTCCCATGACTGGACGGTCAAAATCAATGCTTATAACCTATTTCGGCAGGATCAAGTGGACAAAAGGAGAGGGGGGGGCACTCTATGTTGAAACTGGCACCACCTGTTTCCAAGTCACTGATACCTTGGAAGAAAATGATCCTGAATGCTTATGGATCAATGTCCTCCCTCAGAGGTGGGCAAACTATGGCCTGCGGGACCGTCCTGCCCGGCCCTTGAGCCCCCGGCCCCTCCCCTGCTGTCCCCCATCCCCCACAGCCTCAGCTCACTGCGCCGACGGCACAGTGCTCTGGATGGTGCAGCTGCGAGCTTCTGCCGGGCAGCGTGGCTGGCTCCGGCCGGTAAGGGGATGGGGAGCGGGGGGTTGGATAAGGGGTAGAGGGTCCTGGGGGGCAGTAAGGGGCCAGGGAGCAGGGGGGGTTGGATAGAGGGTGGGCTCCCGGGGGGGCAGTTAGGAGTGGGGGGTCCCGGGAGGGGGCGGTCAGGGGACAAGGAACAGGGGGGTTTGGATGGGTTGGAGGTTCTGAGGGGGGCAGTTAGGGGGCAGGAAGGGGGAGGGGGCGGATAGGGGGTGAGGGCCAGGCTCTTTGGGGAGGCACAGCCTTCCCTACCTGGCCCTCCATACAGTTTTGCAGCCCCGATGTGGCCCTCGGGCCAAAAAGTTTACCCACCCCGTCCTAGCTGATAAAGCACAAGAGGGCGTATTAGTTGGTGTCTGCTACAGAGAAGATGGGAGCGGATGAATGGTTCCTCCCGCATCTGTCTATAACATGTATTAAAAATGCTGCATCATCATAGGAGACTTCAATCGGAGTGCATTTTCTGGAGAGTACATACTGCCAGCACTAAAACATCCTCAGAATTAATAAGTATTATAGATGATGATTTCCTAACTCAAAAATTGTTCCCCATGGGGGAATTCTGTCCTGGCCCTTCTCATGCCAAATAAAGAGGAACTGATCGCAGAACTAGAAATTAATGATACCTTAGGTGCGGAGGATCATGGCTTGATCACATTTATAAGGTGGAATCAGAGCAAAGTCCAGCCAGTGACATGAATGTGTGGTGCTTTTAAAGGGCCAATTTCATAAAGCTGAAAATAATTATGAGTCAAATCGTCCGTAAGTATTTAACCAGAAAAATGTCACGGTTAATTGGGAATTTATTCCTGCGGGAATTCTTCACATCTGTGGACGTGTCCCACATACTCCCTCCCCCCCCAGCAGAAAACACATTTCCACTGAAGAAGTGCTGCAGTTCCACCTTCTGCCCACCAGGGCCCTGTGGCTTCAGAACAGCCAGCACCATGAATGCAGCTGGCTGCTCTGTTGCCACAGCGGCCTTTTGTGGGCAAAAGGCAGAACTGCGGCGCTTCTGTTGCCGTATGTATTTTCCGTGGGGAAAAAAAGTTCCATAGTAATATGTCTAGTAAGGAATTTACTTGTTAAAAAAAAAAAAAAAAAGACCAGAATCTTTTTGTTTGTTTGTATTTTTACAGACCTACTGGCTGACAGATATTTTGAAATAAATTACCAAAATAATTGAAACTGGCGCGATTATATTGTTTTATTTTGACAAATTAAATATATAATTTTAAAATATTGTGTGCAGAAATTTTAATTTGTTGGCACTTTTTTTTCCCAACTCAGCCAGTAAGATTGCAGAAACGTGGTGAGAGAGACCTCACAAGGCATGCTTGGTACAAACTTTATCACCATCCTGTAATGGGTTTAACACAGGGGTACAGAATGTTGGGGAGATCGGGGCATGGTGTCTCCCCCAGCACTGATATCGATCAGTGTCACCCACCACCCATGTAAAGAAGAGCTTGGGAAGGGCAAAACCAGCAACAATAGCACCGAGCAGCTCAGCACCGAGCAACAGACCCTGTGTCCCATTCCTCACCCAGTCCCCTTCTAGCGGCTGTCTGGCCTAAGCCGGGGTGATGTTGGCCCCCAAAGCTGTTAGCTCAAGGCAGGGCAATTACTGACCCACTCCCCGTGCATTTGGCACCGATTGACCATCCAGCGACATCAGAGCTTTAGATTTACCCTCCAGCGGCGGGATTGGGGGTTTACCTGCAGGCAGCCAATGTATGAAGTTGTCTATACATTATATCAGGCTGGAAGCTGAGTCCGAGATCTCTGCCTGAGACTGAAATCTGCCCTGTCCCCACAAGATCAGTATTTATGAGTCAGACCCACATGTGCCCGTCCCCCACTGCACCTACGCTCCTGCCCCTAACACCCCATATATTCCACTTGGCTTTTAGAACAAGACCACTGTGTTTCAGGGAGCTCATATCATTAGAAAAAATGAATGGGAATGACAGAAAATCCCCGTGCGATGCCGGATCCCCCCACCTGCAATAAAACAAAGAGACCCTGAACAATTGCATCATGCTGCTGCAATTGGATCATTCATATTCATAATTTCACATGTTATGACTCATTTAATTCCTTAGATACCAGACCCCAACTCAGATCAGTGATAGAAGAGTAAGAGAAAGATTACAATCGTTCTGGGGGAGCACACCCTACCAACCCCCCCCCCCCCTGCCCTCTGCAGCATGTTGCCTCCATCAAGCCCTCTAGCCCTGCTCCTCACAGCACAGAACCCCCTACCAACTCCCTCACCCCACTCCCTGCAGCTCGGCGCCCTCTAGCACCACGCAGGGGTGAGAACTGCCTCCAAGGGCCCAGCTGACATCTCTCAGCCCCGCTCCAGTTCCAACCCGGTCTCCATCAGGCTTCCAGGGACATCACCATACTCCTCGGAGCCCACAACATCCATCCGGACGAGGAGACCCAGCAACGAGTCTCTGTGCGGCACAAGCTCCCCCGCCCTGGATACAAGAAGATGAGCTTTGAGAACGACCTGATGCTGCTGAAGGTACCGGCTCCTTCAGCCCCCACCCTGACCCCGCCCCCATATCGGTGTGGGGCTGATCCCTCTGCTCTCCCCCCATTGCAGCTGGTGGAGCTGGCAGAGCTGACCAATGCCATGGGCCCCAGGCTGGCCAAGCCGTGGAGCCAGGGGCCGTGTGCAACGTGGCAGGATGGGGCAGGACTAGCCTCAATGCGAGCACCAGCATCCTCCACGAGGTGGAGCTGGAGGTGATGTCAGAAGAGACCTGCCAGGAGGATTGTCAGATCCTACACTACTACAAGCCCTCGAAGATGATGTGTGTGGGGGACCCTGACGAGAACAAGGCCTCGTTCTCGGTAAACCCCCAGCCCCTGCGGGGTGGCTGGGCTGGGAGCTTCCCCATGAGCCACAGGAGTTAGGGGCCCAGTTAGGGTGACATTCAATGGGCAACACTTAGACTGGGATATGTCTATCTATCCCCATACACCTCATCTATACACACCCATCTATCCATCTATCCCCATACACCCCATCTATACACACCCATCTGTCCCCATACACCCCACCTATACACACCCATCTATCCCCATACACCCCCTCTATCCCCATACACTCCATCTATACACACCCATCTGTCCCCATACACCCCACCTATACACACCCATCTATCCATCTATCCCCCTACTCCCCATCTCTACCTACCCATCTATCCCCATACACCCCATCTATCCCCATACACTCCAACTATACACACCCATCTGTCCCCATACACCCCACCTATACACACCCATCTATCCATCTATCCCCCTACTCCCCATCTCTACCTACCCATCTATCCCCATACACCCCATCTATACCCACCCATCCATCCGCATACACCCCATCTATCCCCAACCATCTAGCCCCATACACCCCATCTATACACACCCATCCATCCGCATACACCCCATCTATCCCCAACCATCTAGCCCCATACACCCCATCTATACACACCCATCTCTCCCCATACACCCCATCTATCCATACCCATCTACCCCCATCCCCCCTATCTACACACCCCCCCCTCTCCATCTATCCCCATACACCCCAACTATACACACCCATCTATCCCCATACACCCCCTCTATCCACAACCACCTATCCATCTATCCCCATACACCCCAACTATACACACCCATCTATCCCCATACACCCCCTCTATACATACCCATCTATCCCCATACACCCCATCTATACATACCCATCTATCCCCATACACCCCATCTATACCCACCCATCCATCCGCATACACCCCATCTATCCCCAACCATCTATCCCCATACACCCCATCCATACACACCCATCTATCCCCCTACACCCCATCTATCCCCAACCATCTATCCCCATACACCCCATCTATCCCCCACCATCTATCCATCCATCCCCATACACCCCATCTATACACACCCCTCTATCCATCTATCCCCATACACCCCATCCATACACACCCCTCTATCCCCATACCCCCCATCTATACACACCCATCTATCCCCATCCCCCCCATCTATACACCCCCATCTATCCCCATACACCCCATCTATCCCCATACACTCCATCTATACACACCCATCTGTCCCCATACACCCCATCTATACACACCCATCTATCCGCATACACCCCATCTATCCCCAACCATCTATCCCCATACACCCCATCTATACACACCCATCTGTCCCCATACACCCCATCTATACACACCCCTCTATCCCCATACACCCCATCTATCCCCAACCATCTATCCATCTATCCCCATACACCCCATCTATACACACCCATCTATCCATCTATCCCCATACACCTCATCTATACATACCCATCTATCCCCATACACCCCATCTATCCATACCCATCTATCCATCTATCCCCATACACCTCATCTATACACACCCATCTATCCATCTATCCCCATACACCCCATCTATACACACCCCTCTATCCCCATACACCCCATCTATCCCCAACCATCTATCCATCTATCCGCATACACCTCATCTATACACACCCATCTATCCCCATACACCCCATCTATCCCCATACACTCCATCTCTACCCACCCATCTGTCCCCATACACCCCATCTATACACACCCATCTATCCGCATACACCCCATCTATCCCCAACCATCTATCCCCATACACCCCATCTATCCACACCCATCTATCCCCCTACCCCCATTCTCCCCCCCTCCATCCACCCATCTATCCCCATACACCCCATCTATACACACCCCTCTATCCCCATACACCCCATCTATCCCCAACCATCTATCCATCTATCCGCATACACCCCATCTATACACACCCATCTGTCCCCATACACCCTGTGACGGGTTGGTTCACAGAAACCCCCTTGGGAGCTGCCAGCTGATGTGCAGTGGCTACCTCTGTTTCTATTCTCCCCTGCTAGCTCACTGGTCTCAGCACTCAGTTTTGCTGAAGCCAGACACACCCATCTGCTCCAGCACAGACTCAGGGTCCGAATAACCTGTCTCAAAGCTGCAGGGTTTACCTGAGAACAGCTCACAGAAGTCTGCTTGCCCTTAGCACTCAGATGCCCAATTCCCAATGGGGTCTAAACCCAAATAAATCCGTTTTACCCTGTATAAGCTTTATACAGGGTAAACTCATAAATTGTTCGCCCTCTATAACACTGATAGAGAGATATGCACAGCTGTTTGCTCCCCCAGGTATTAATACATACTCTGAGTTAATTAATAAGTAGAAAGTGATTTTATTAAATACAGATAGTAGGATTTAAGTGATTTCAAGTAGTAACAGACAGAACAAAAGAAGTTACCAAGCAAAATAAAATAAAATACGCAAATCTATGTCTAATTGCACTAAATACAGATAAGATCCTCACCAGTTCCAAAATGTTCCCTTTTACAGGCTAATCTTCTTTTAGCCTGGGTCCAGCAATCACTCACACCCCCTGTAGTTTTCAGTTTCCTTCAAGTGTCCTGGGGGGGTGGAGAGGCTTCTTCTTTAGCCAGCTGAAGACAAAATGGAGGGGTCTCCCACGGGTTTAAATAGACTGTCTCTTGTGGGTGGAGACCCCCTCCTCACCCTCTGTAGAATCCAGTCACAGAATGGAGATTCGGAATCACATGGGCAGGTCACATGCCCATGCATGACTCAGGACTGCAGGTAGCAGCCATTACCCACATGCTGCCTTGAACGTCCTCAGGTAGACGGGGGTTGGACTAGATGACCTCCTGAGGTCCCTTCCAACCCTGAGATTCTATGACTGAACACCTAATTTGCACATTCCTTTCCCAAGAAGTCATCAAATGTTCTAACTGAGGCCACTTAGAAATCAAGCAATTACACAGCCAATGTTCATAACTTTGAACACACAAATGGTGCCTGCATACAACTAGGGTGAACATAACCAGTAGATCATAACCTTTACATAGATATGTTACATGGCCTATGTAGCAAAACCCTATTCCAGTTATATNCACCCTGAGATTCTATGACTGAACACCTAATTTGCACATTCCTTTCCCAAGAAGTCATCAAATGTTCTAACTGAGGCCACTTAGAAATCAAGCAATTACACAGCCAATGTTCATAACTTTGAACACACAAATGGTGCCTGTATACAACTAGGGTGAACATAACCAGTAGATCATAACCTTTACATAGATGTGTACCTGGCACAGGCAGCACAAAACATATTCCAGTTATGTCATATTCCCACAAAGCCTTATGGGAGGTACCGTCACACACCCCATCTATCCATACCCATCTATCCCCATACATCCTGTCTATACACACCCATCTATCCATCTATCCCCATACACCTCATCTATACACACCCATCTATCCCCATACACCCCATCTATCCCCAACCATCTATCCATCTATCCCCATACACCACATCTATACACACCCATCTATCCCCATACACCCCATCTATCCCCATACACTCCATCTATACACACCCATCTATCCCCATACACTCCATCTATACACACCCATCTATCCATCTATCCCCATACACCCCATCTATACACACCCATCTATCCCCATACACCCCATCTATCCATACCCATCTATCCCCATACACTCCATCTATACACACCCATCTATCCATCTATCCCCATACACCCCATCTATACACACCCATCTATCCCCATACACCCCATCTATCCATACCCATCTATCCCCATACATCCTGTCTATACACACCCATCTATCCATCTATCCCCATACACTCCATCTATACACACCCATCTGTCCCCATACACTCCATCTATACACACCCATCTATCCATCTATCCCCATACACCCCATCTATACACACCCATCTATCCCCATACACCCCATCTATCCATACCCATCTATCCCCATACACTCCATCTATACACACCCATCTATCCATCTATCCCCATACACCCCATCTATACACACCCATCTATCCCCATACACCCCATCTATCCATACCCATCTATCCCCATACATCCTGTCTATACACACCCATCTATCCATCTATCCCCATACACTCCATCTATACACACCCATCTGTCCCCATACACTCCATCTATACACACCCATCTATCCATCTATCCCCATACACCCCATCTATCTATCTATCTAGCTAGCTAGGGACCGCACTCCCTGCTATGAACAGTTCAAAAAGGACAGGTGAATGCTGTGCTATGAGCTGCTATTCAACCTCTACCTGCTTTGATTTCTCTGGGCGACTCTGGGGGCCCCCTGGTGTGCGATGAGATGGCTCAGGGCATCGTCTCCTTCGGCAAGAAGAACGGGTCTCCCCCAAGCGTGTTCACCAGGGTCTCCGTATATGTCTCCTGGATCGAGAGAACAATGAGGGGTCTCAGCAGCCATGGGCCCCATGTTGAAAGGTTGGGCCCCTACACTGAAGGGGGCAGAGTAGGGTTTGTGTTTGGGGCTTTTTGAGTACAAAAGAGTCCCTCCCCAGAGCGGTGGCGCTGAGCCCAATGGGTACTTGAATAAAACCCAGCTTCTTACTCACCCCATGTAATAAAATCCTGTGAGAGACTTTTTGGGGGAGATTTGTCTTTCTGTATTGTGGCGCCCCCTAGGGCTGAGCATCCTGCATTGCCATCCTGGACACCTGGGTCCGGTTCCCCAGCCTGCTCTCTCCTCTTAGGAGCTGTGGGACCCCCTGGAGGCAAGCACCCTGCACGGCCACCAATGCCTGGGTCCTATCCCATGTCCCAGTCTCAGCCACTGGGGATGGGCACTCTGGGGCCCCCTAGAGGTGAGCCCCCTGCATTGCCATCCCAGACACCTGGGTCCCAGTCTCTGTACAGCCTTTGCATTACACCATCTGCAGTGCCTCTCCTGCCTGTCTCCCTGACACCAATTTAAAAAGGCAGGACCCAATTTTATCTCCCTGCGTATCTGCTCCCCTTCCCCCACACATAAAGGTTCACATAGGGGCAGCACTGACTTGGCCTCAGCCACATGCTCCGGAGGGCAAGCTGGGGGCAGGTGTGATGAATGTGGGAATTTTGGTCATGTTTTATGTGGCCTGGTGTGCCTCAGTTTCCCCTCTGTGCTTTGCATTGCTGGGCAAGGAGGTTAAAGGATTAAAAAGCTGCTCTTGGGATAGAGCAGGAGACAGAAGCTGCTGGGACATGTCACCATACGGGGGTCGCAGGAATGGGTCATTAACTGGCTGAACCCAACCCAGATCATTGGAGGAGTCAGAAAGCCGATGGGACCTCCACACAATCACCATGGGAATCGCCGGCAGGAGGACAATGTCCTAGAGGTAACAGGAGGCTGGGGGGAGAGCCGGGCTTTACAGAGACACAGGGCCTCTCCCCTGGGACAGGCAAAGAAACAAGGACAGGGAGAGGGAGCAGAAATTGGGTGCACCCAGCTGGGCCAGATGGACTTGTCTAAACCTGGGCTTCTCTGGACTGAACCGAGGACGTCCCCAGTCTGGGGTCAGTCCAGGTAACCAGTAAGCCCTGTTCTCTTTGGAAAAGGCAGCCGGGTGTCACTGCCAATCCTGGCTGAGGTGCACAGGTCCCAGGAGAGCGTAGACGTCTCCGAGAAGGAGTCTCTCAGTTGGCGTCACCGGGCAGAGCTCATGAGGTGCAGCAGGGGAGCTGGAGCCCAGGGGCTCAGTCTCAGAGGTGGTGAGGCCACATGCCCCCCCGCCCCCCCCGTAGGCAGAGTGGGACCCCGGGGGGCTGGCACACTGATGGGGATCTGAAAAGCCAGGGTGCAGCTGAGATCCTGTGGGGGTGGAGGGGAAATAATGCGTCAGTGCGGAGACGCACAGGCCGGGCCAGCCCTGCTGATGGTGGTGGCCTCAGAGAGGGAGGCAGAGTCCCCGGGAGAGGGAAACATGGCAACAAAGGCAAGTGCTTGGCCACAGATGTGCACGGCCACCATGGGGTGCAGAACCCCAGATGTGCACAGCTCTAGGAGTCAATGGGCCAGACCCTGAGCTGGATTCGGTGGGGCCAGGTCCCAGCTGGGGTCAGTGGGGCGTAGCAGTGCAATAACCCACAGTGTAACTGTCAGCGGTTAGGGGTCTCCCCTCCCAAGTGGTGGGAGAACCCCGCGGTGTTTGTTACACGGCCAGAGACAGACTCTGTTTAACAGGAATTGCCCTGAATACAGAGACGGAAACACTGTGAGGGTGAAAAGGTTTCTATCATGTCAATCCTGAGCTGTTCCTAGAGCCGGAGAGGTGCCAGTCAGAGGGAAGCATCAGACCATCTCCTCTGCCCTCCCGTACCACACGGGCCAGAGCTTCCAGCCTCGGGGATCTGAATGAGTTTGCCTGGGAATTGGCCATTCAAATCTCTTCGTTGGCTGGGTCTGGATCAGGCTCGGAGACGCTACTGCCAAGGGCTGGGCTGAATTCTCCATCCCTGATGACATGTGACTCCCAGCTCAAGTTCGAGCTTGGATTAACTCAGGGACGTCCCAGGGCCGGGGCTACACAGGGGTCAGACAGGAGGAGCACCGTGATCCCTTCTGGACTTGGAATGGATGAGTCTATTGAAGGAATGTTACTGCAGCAGGTTGGGATGGAGGGACCCAGGGCATCTAAGGGCAGCTCTGGGAATCTCTCTCGTGCCTCTGGCTCAGAAAAATCTGGCCTTTAGCCAGACAGGGATCAGCAACACGGCTTCTCCAGGTCCTGGGGAGCGCTGGCCAGCGCAGTACTTGTTACCAGACAGAGAGAGCCAGACGGAGAGTAGTGTGGAGATACACAGATCGATTCGGTCTGTATCTGCCCCACAGCTACTGGATTTGGGTGTCACGGTGGGTCTGGGTGTAATTCCAGTCCTATAGTTGCTACAGCCCCACCCCCTGCAACCAGAGACCTTCCCTGCCCTGGCGGACCCAGCACCTGCCCCACATGACAAGGGTCAGGAGGGAACTCAGTGCTGGAGATGTTTGTATCACCTCTGTACTGATTCCAGAGGATACACGACAGGAAGTGAAATTAACAAGCTCTGCGATGGAGGAGCTGCAGGGAGTGCCCGACTGAGCTGCTGTGAGTTGTGGCAAAGCAGTGTGGTCTAGTAGCAAGACCACAGGCCTCCGCTTCAGGATGCCTGGGTTCTGTTCCCAGCTCTGCTGCTGGGTGACCTTGGACAAGTCCCAGCCCCTCTCTGTGCCTCAGTTTACCCATCTGGGGCTAATGATCCAACCGCCTTTGTAAAGCGCTTTGAGATCTGCTCATGGGAAGAGCTAGGGGCCCAGATCCACAAAGGCATTTAGGCTCCTGGTGATTTCAATGGGTGTTTGGCATCCAAACCCCTCTGAGGTTCAAGGCATAGATGGTCTTATTTAGCTCTAATTTTGTTTATGGCTCAACCCAGCTTCCCTGCATCCTGCCCACCGCCCCATTATCCTCCCCAACCCTGGATCGTTCACACACGCAAGGTCCAATCTAGAGGCCAGTACTGGAAAAGGTAGAGCGAATTGTTCAAACAAGACTATTTTTTTATTTTTTTAAAAATGGATTTTTTCCCCTCAAGTGCCACTCGTTATTCAAACAAGTGTCCATTTTCAATATCTTCCAAATAGTTGGAAATACACAATTCTTTCTTTTGTCCCAATGTATCTCAGCAATGCTTTCCAAGTTCCCTTCCTTTGGGTTTTTCCAACCTTCATTCAGTATCACAATCATAATAAATAATTAAATATTTGTGGGGTGGGAGAGGGGAAAAGAAAATACTGAAAATAAATAAAAGTTGGGTCCGGCTCAAAATGCACAAAACAAAACATTGAAAATTTCATTTTTTTCACACAACCCTTTCAGCGTCCTATTGTCATGTGCTGTTTAATTCAGTTAGCCACGCTTCCTGGTGATAGGTTGGCCACCAAAACCGCAAAGCCCCGTTCCTACTCTCTGGCTGGGTGAAAGAACATTTTTAAGACATCAATGACACACTGCAGCTAGGAATTTTGATGGTAGAAAACCCTTGAAGACTGCAATAGATATAAAAATGACCAGCGTTTGTAGAGAGTGTATAGAATTCAACAGTGAAAATTCTACCCTTACTCCAGAATCCCCTAGGCTGATGTAAAACCCTGTGCACATGTGGGAATTCTAATGAACCAGGAGGAAAGGTTGTCACTGAATATTGTTGTGGGGTAATGGGGCATGTGGATGGGACAGATATAATACAGAGAGACCTGGGGACAGAAGAGAGACAGACAGAGAGAAAAAAGCCAGGCAGGCATAACCTGGAAGCACAGGAATGTGGCCCTGAGAAACAGGTAAGAGAAGTAGTTTTTTGGGCACAGAGTCTTTTCTGGAGAGGCAGGCTTGGGACAATGAACAGAGGAGCTGTCTGCTGCTGTTTGATTCTGATTGTATTCAGGGAAACAGGACTTTGGATATTCCTTGTAAATAAACCAGATTTCACCAAGTAAATACCACGCCCTACTGTGAATTTCCGCTCTGAACCAGAGCACCCACAGAGCCCCAAACATTGACTAGCCGCTTGGGGTGACAATAAAATAGAACAAAATTTTAAACATCCAAGGGGCATTTGTAGCCACAAAAGGATTTCAGGACTGAGCCATTCGTAGCATTTCTTTAACAGTGACAAAAAAATCCCTCTAATATAAACCATCTCAGGAGTTACACACAGGCACGGAACCCAGTATGGCTAAATTCACCCTTTAAAAGGGAGCGTCACCTTTAACTCAGTTTCTGCAGAGTTTCATTGATCCAGGGAATGAATTTGGAGATTCTCGTGTATATGCTGGGGGGGCTCCCGTCCGGATTTCCATTGGAGACGATGCCCTGGACCACCCCATCGCACACCAGGGGCCCGCCGGAATCTCCCTGCCAATAAGAAGAATAACATCAGTGACTGACATTACCCAGCCCGGCCTGTCCTCTGGAGATCTCAGATTGCATGTGGGACAGGTTAGGCTGTTCCCCCCAACTGCTCCCGTTGGGGGTTGTTCTAGAACTTTCCCCCTCTGATGGTTAAAAACTTTCTCCTCATCTCCAGCCTCCATTGATCCCCACCCCTGATTTGTCCTTTAGCTTCAATGGTCATCGCGCTCCTTTGTGTTCCCCCCATCCTGATGTATTTGTAGAGCAATCAGACCCCACTCAGCCTGTGTTTTAGGCTAAGCTAGCCCAGGTATTTTGCTCCCCTCTCGTCAGACCAGCTCCCCATTCCCCTGATCATCCCACCAGCTCTTCTCAGCACCTGGTCCAGCCGGAATCCCTCTTTCTGGGACAGGGCTGCCCAGAATTGGGCACCAGATTCTAGCTGAGCTCTGCCCAGAGCCTTCTCCTCTGACATTAAAACCTCCCTCTCTACTTGAAACACCTCGGCTGAACCATCCCAGGATCGTATTAACTTTTCTCCTGGCCATCACTCACTGGCTGCCCATAGTCATGCTGCAATCAACTGGCACACCCTCCCCGTCCCCCTCACTTGCTTCAAGCTCATGAGCCCCCAACTCAGAGCAGCAATTTTCTTGTTACTTGTCCTTATATGCATGAGTCCATGTTAAATTTCATCCTGTTTCCACCAGCGCCTTGCACAAGGGCACTAACAGTGGAGATACCTCTCTGGAGATATCCTAAGTGCTGATCTCCCTGGCTGGGCTGCATCTCCCATGTTGCACCATGGGCTCCCCTCTTGGGGCAGTGGAGCATGGGAGGGGCATGGCCATACTGGTTTCCACCAGTTCCTTTCCCTCGAGCAGCTTGCTGTACCCCCAGTGGCTCCGAGCGGGCGGGGGGATATTTACATGGAATGGTGATTTCTTGACATGGGGGCTGCCGGCACACAGCATGGTGGTGGGGTTGTAATGCCGGTATTGATCTTTGCACAGGCCGTCCGACATCACCTCCTGCTCCACTTCCTGCAGCCTGTCGGTGGTGGTGTTCACTCCGGTCCGACCCCACCCGGCCACGCTGCACTCGGAGCCTGGGCTGACGTGGTGATTGGCCTCCGGCAGGGGGATGGGCACCACCCACTCGGTCAGCTCCGCGCTCTGCCACAGCTGCCATGGATGAGAGAGAGAGAGAGAATGGACTAGGATCAGCACAGGTATCGAAGCTGCTGTGGGGCAGCACCACCTGGGTGGAGGATGGATGTGTGTCCAGGGAGTGAGTGGGAGGTCATTGTGGGGCCAGGTGGTAGGATGGGGCAGTGCCTGCAGCAGTGTGAGGTCACCGATGGGATGGGGGTAGTGCCCTAGTAGTGTGAGGTCACTGCAGGCAGGTGATGGGATGGGGGCGGTACCTTCAGCAGCATGATGTCATTGTCAAAGTTCTCATTGTTGAAGTCGGGGTGCTGGACCCAGCGACGGGCCCGGATCCGTTGCCAGTTCTGTCCCGGCTTCATGAAGTCTTGGACTCCCAGGTAGACAAAGATGTTGCTGGAAAATCCAAGGGGAGAATATGGGGGATTTAGTGCCCATTGTATGTGTGACGGTACCTCCCATAAGGCTTGGTGGGAATATGACATAACTGGAATATGTTTTGTGTTGCCCGTGCCAGGTACATATCTCTGTAAAGGTTATGGTCTACTATATCTATTCATCCCTTTTGTACACATATATCATTTTGTACTTGAGGTTAAGAATATGGATTGTATACTTGCTTGCTTAAGGTTTGTGAGGCATTTGGTCAGCCTCTTTAGGAAGGAATTCACTAGGTTAAGTACCCGGTCGGGGAACAATGCATCTTGGAATGCTCCAATCCACATAAGAAGTCTTCCTGGAGACATGCAAGATACCATGTGGGTAATGGCTGCTACCTGCAAGTCCTGTGTCATGCATGGGCATGTGACCTGCCCATGTGATTCCGAATCTCCCTTCTGTGACTGGATTCTACAGAGGGTGAGGAGGGGGTCTCCACCCACAAGAGACAGTCTAT
>QXTE01000414.1:427297-450442 GCA_003942145.1 Platysternon megacephalum
ATTTTATTTTATTTTGCTGGGTAACTTACTTTGTTCTGTCTGTTACTACTTGGAATCACTTAAATCCTACTATCTGTATTTAATAAAATCACTTTCTACTTATTAATTAACTCAGAGTATGTATTAATACCTGGGGGAGCAAACAGCTGTGCATATCTCTCTATCAGTGTTATAGAGGGCGAACAATTTATGAGTTTACCCTGCATATGCTTTATACAGGGTAAAACGGATTTATTTGGGTTTAGACCCCATTGGGAATTGGGCATCTGAGTGCTAAGGGCAAGCAGACTTCTGTGAGTTGTTCTCAGGTAAACCTGCAGCTGGTTATTCAGACTCTGTGTCTGTGTCTGGAGCAGATGGGTGTGTCTGGCTTCAGCAAGACAGAGTGCTGAAACCACTGAGCTAGCAGGGCGAATAGAAACAGAAGTAGTCTTTGCACATCAGCTGGCAGCTCCCAAGTGGGTTTCTGTGATCCAACCCGTCACAGTATGGTAGGATGGGTCCGTCACGGGCCCTCGGGAAGGGACACCAGCCCTGCTCCTGGCCTGTGCAGATTTCTACCTAAAGTTGTGCGACTGAGTAACACAGAGACCATCTTATGCACCTACATAAGGATGGACTTCCTCCTTCTCCCCTCTGGTTGGCCAAAGAGACCCCAAAAGACTGACCTATGCACTACTCTGCTATTCAGAGTGACCCATTGCCAGTTCTGGTGTCCATGATTCAAGAAAGACACTGATAAATTGGGGAGAGATCATAGAACAGCCATGAGAGTGATCAAACAATTGGAAAACCTGTCCTATACTAAGAAACTGAAGGTCATTTGATTTCAAATTCAGAGGCACTATAAAGGATTCTGTTTGTTTTTCTTTTCAATGATTGTTTCGTGGTATGATTTTTTAACAGGGGCTGTAACTAACCAGTGGAAGAATTTACCAAAGGTCATGGTGGATTCTTCATCATTGGCCACTTTTAATCAAGACTGGATTTTTTTTAAAGATTTGCTGTAGATCAAAATTATTTGGGAGATGTTCTATCATCTGTGTTATACAGGAAGTCATTCGAGATGATCACAATGATCTTGCAATCTATGAATCTTTGAACTACATTTCAGAAGAAGGAAAACACACCTGGAAACGTGTAAGGCCCTAACCTGGTTGTAACTTTGAAATAGTAAAAGAAAAAGGGGGGAATCCAGATGCCTAGGCTGGGCCAACACAGAAATAAGATCGCATGCCTGACTAACCTAATTGCCTTCTATGAGGAGATAACTGGGTCTGTGGATGAGGGGAAAGCAGTGGATGTGTTATTCCTTGACTTTAGCAAAGCTTTTGATATGGTCTCCCACAGTATTCTTGCCGGCAAGTTAAAGAAGTATGGGCTGGATGAATGGACTATAAGGTGGATAGAAAGCTGGCTAGATCGTCGGGCTCAATGGGTAGTGATCAACGGCTCCATGTCTAGTTGGCAGCCGGTTTCAAGTGGAGTGCCCCAAGGGTCGGTCCTGGGGCCGGTTTTGTTCAATATCTTCATTAATGATCTGGAGGATGGCGTGGACTGCACTCTCAGCAAATTTGCAGATGACACTAAACTGGGAGGAGTGGTAGATACGCTGGAGGGTAGGGATAGGATACAGAGGGACCTAGACAAATTAGAGGATTGGGCCAAAAGAAACCTGATGAGGTTCAACAAGGACAAGTGCAGAGTCCTGCACTTAGGACGGAAGAATCCCATGCACTGTTACAGACTAGGGACCGAGTGGCTAGGCAGCAGTTCTGCAGAAAAGGACCTAGGGGTTACGGTGGACGAGAAGCTGGATATGAGTCAACAGTGTGCCCTTGTTGCCAAGAAGGCTAACGGCATTTTGGGCTGTATAAGTAGGGGCATTGCCAGCAGATCGAGGGACGTGATCGTTCCCCTCTATTCGACATTGGTGAGGCCTCACCTGGAGTACTGTGTCCAGTTTTGGGCCCCACACTACAAGAAGGATGTGGAAAAATTGGAAAGAGTCCAGCGGAGGGCAACAAAAATGATTAGGGGGCTGGAGCACATGAGTTATGAGGAGAGGCTGAGGGAACTGGGATTGTTTAGTCTGCAGAAGAGAAGAATGAGGGGGGATTTGATAGCTGCTTTCAACTACCTGAAAGGGGGTTCCAAAGAGGATGGATCTAGACTGTTCACAGTGGTACCAGATGACAGAACAAGGAGTAATGGTCTCAAGTTGCAGTGGGGGAGGTTTAGATTGGATATTAGGAAAAACTTTTTCACTAGGAGGGTGGTGAAGCACTGGAATGGGTTACCTAGGGAGGTGGTGGAATCTCCTTCCTTAGAGGTTTTTAAGGTCAGGCTTGACAAAGCCCTGGCTGTGATGATTTAGTTGGGATTAGGTCCTGCTTTGAGCAGGGGGTTGGACTAGATGACCTCCTGAGGTCCCTTCCAACCCTGATATTCTAATGAAACATACAAATAAGAAAAGGATCAAAGAATTTTTTATGCACCGTCGCCATCTACTGGTTATGAAAAAAAGTAGCAGAAAGCCCAGATCTGTCCGTGGAAATGACCCTGGAGACAGAGGTCAGTATGTGGGATATGAGAGGTTGCTGAGTGCATCACAAAAGACGTTGAAGTCCAGAATGGTGCCCAGATGTTTGGCTCAGCACCTTTGGACAGCCCCTTCCCTCCTCCAAGGTTAGCAGGACATGAGAAAAAGTGGTGAGAGTTCATGGCAAAGATTGTATCTAGTTTACGGGGTTTAGGCTTTAAAATCTAACAGGCATGCAAGGAAATTTGTAATTTTCACATCCCGTAAACGCTTCTAGTCTTTGGGCCAATATATTTCCAGCTCCGATCCAGCCCCAGGGTGGGGGACTGGCTGGCTCAGGAAGCCTTTCGCCCTGGGCCTTTCCCCTCCAGGGGCACCAGCCCCAATCCAGGCTCCGGGCGGAGATCGGTTGGCTCAGGGGTGGGGGATGGCGTGTTTCTTACTCTAGGTTGCAGTTACAATGAGCTGCCGTCACCACCACATCCTCCTGGATCAGGAATCCTCCACAGCTTCCTGTTGACCCAATTTGCACATAGGCCATGTAGGGTCTGGAGCTGAGCAGGGCTTCTTGGCCTCCGATGACCCAGTCTGGAGAGAGACAGGGAGGGGTTCAAAAGGGAGTCTGGAGAGTGAGACCAAGAGCCCAGTGCAACCCAGACCCTAATCCCTCAGCCCATCCCCTAGCCCACCTGGGGCAGCCCCTTGGTCCCCCCCAGCCCAGCCTCCCCCTGGATTATCCCCTCACCCCAACCAGCCTGGTCCCTACCCATACATGTACCCACTGTACATCTACCTATTCCCACATGGACCTGTCCATCCATCCATCCATCCATCCATCCATTCCTTATCCCATACATGCCCATCAATTTGTCTGTCTGTGGGGCCACCCCCTGGCCTTCATCAGTCTCTGAGCAAGGCCAGGGATTCCCTCTCACCACCAGGCCCCATGTCCCATCTCCTGATACCCACCTGAGCCTGATGGTTAATTCTATCCCACTGCCCCTGGTGTGGGCTGTGCTGCCCCTGGGTCCTGATCTCCCACATCTCACCACTAGAGCCAGGTAAAAGTTTTTAAGCAATTGGTTAATTTGCCAAAAAATGCAACTTTGGGGCATCAAAAGAACGAAATTCTGAGGATTATTTTGGCTGCAAAAAAAGGATTTTTTTTCTGGAAAAAGTAGGCAATTTTCATTCTAGGCATCTCACTTTTTTGTTTTGAAATGTTGTTTTGTTTAGAAATGGCGTGATTTAAAAAAAATGATAAAAATAGTGGGGGAAAAACCCTTTAAAGTGAGCTGAAATCAAATGAAAAAACACCCCCAAAATTGTTGGGGGGATTGAAGGAAGCACCTGAGAGCAAATAAAAAAGAAAACAAAATTGGTTCTGGATCAACGTTTTGTTTCACAATTGCATTTTGGTTCAAAACTCAGCCAATTAAAGAAAATAAGGGTGAAAAACACCTGAACAGGCCCCAAAATGAAACCAAAAGCAAAAAAAGAAAAATTTGTTTCGGGTTGAAGGAAGCACTCCAATGGAAATGGAAAAAAATGAAAAATATTGGCTTTGAAATAATATCTTTTTAGGGTTTTCATTCGGGAAGAAAAAAATTATTTTGGGAGGAACCCCGCTTTTGCCCTAAACCAAGAACTCGGCGACTCGCTCAGCCCCACTCTGACCGTGAGCCCCCCAGGGCTGGGACATCAACCAGTTTCTCAGCTCCACTCACCAGCATGAAGCCTCGGGGGCAGGAAAAAGGCCGCGGCGAATGGGAGAAAGGCCGTGAAGAGCAGGAGCATCAGCATCCTTGGTTCAAATCCAGGGGCTAGGACTGGTGGGTCGTCTCAGCCCCGGGGTTTATATAGAGCGGGTGGTGGGGAGGGGCCCCTGGGTAGAGGTGACCCGGGAAGTGCAGGGTTACGTACCCGGCTATGAAAAAATTCCCCAGCAGTGATGTGTCAGGAGTGGAGATTCCCTGAGAGGAAATTTTGAGCCACATCCCCTTCTGGATTGGGGGAGTTTCCTTCCTGTTCTGGTTCCCTCCCTGCCCCTGGCTGGGGCCGTGGCCAGCACTGACGCCTCCCAACTGCAGATGGCAAACTCCCCCCTTGTCTGTTCTGCCCCTGCATACCTGGATCCCTAGATGTTCAGGCCAGCAGGGTCCGTTCAACCGACCCATCTGCCCTCCTGAGTGACCCCGGCTGCAGAACCTTGCCCAGCACCCCCGGACTGAGCCCGGTCACTGGTGTCCAGCGAATGCCTCTTCCAGCCAGGCTGGGTCTGATGCCAGCCAGAGATGGAGAAACCCCCCAGCCCTGGGGAGCTAATTCCCTGGTTAATCCCCCACACTGGGGTTTCCTTTCCTGTTTGATTTCAGCTATCCTTATAGGATCTTGCTCTGCCTTTCCCTGCTCGATTGAAGAGATTCCTGGTACTTGGTTTCATCTCCCTTTGAAGGTCCTTGTGCCCCGAGCACAGGCACCTCCCCAGGAACTTGTGGAGAAGCCAAACAAAGTGAGCTGAGCTCTTTCAGTCTCTCACTGCCAGGTGCTTTCTCCAGCCCTTGAACCATTGGCCTGGTCCCAGGGCCGGCTCTAGGCACCAGCGCTCCTGCCCCATCTTCAGTTTGTCACCATCCCTTTTAAAATGCACTTCCCAGAACTGGTGCACGATCCCAGGATCCCCAAGGAAACACCCCTTCCTGCTCCTGATCATCACGGCCCTGTTTACACGGCCAAGGAGGGCACTACCCCTTGTGCTGCTGCCTCGCACGGGGAGGTCATGGGGCTTGTCAGGTCAAAATAACATTTGGCTGGAGAATTCTGCACCAGCTGGGATGGAGAGAAGCTGCTTTAGGAAAGATCTTGGTTCTCTTGGGTTTGGGTGTGGGGCACCCGGGGATGCCGAAGGCACGATTAAAATCCTTCAGCAACCTCTGCCTCCGAGAGAAACTGTGGGATCTCAATAGGGATCTCAGCAGCAGTGCAAGTCCAGAGTCTGTCTCTCTCTCTCTCTCTCTCTCTCTCCCCCCCATCTATGTATCTATCTATATCTCTGAGCCATTAGTGATTATCTTTCAGAACTCATGGACAACGGGAGGGATCCCAGAGGACTAGAAAAGGACAAAGACAGTGCCTCTCTATAAAAAGGGGAATAAGGGCAACCCAGGGAATTATAGACCAGTCATCTATATTTTGTTACCTGGAAAGAGAATGGAGCAAATAATCCAACACTCAGATTGTAAGCACCTAAAAGAAAAGAAGGTGATAACCAAGAGTTAACATGGATTTGTCAAGAAAAAATCATGTCTAACCAACCTAGCATCCTTTGACAGGGTAACAAGACTTGTGGATGGGGGGAAGCAGTAGATGTGATTTATTTTGACTTTAGTAAAGCTTTTGATACTGTCTCGCAAGACCGTCTCATAAACAAACTAGGGAAATGTAGCCTAGATGAACGTACTATAAGGTGGATTCTCATCTGGTTGGAAAACCGTTCCCAGAGAGTCGTTATCAGTGGTTCACAGCCAAGCAGGAAGGGCATAATGAGACGGGTCCTGCAGGGATCTACCCTGTGTCAGGTTCTATTCAATAACTTCATAAATGATTAGATAATAGCATAGAGAGGACACTTATATAGTATGCGGATGATACCAAGCTGGGAGTGGTTGCGAGCACCTTAGAGGACAGGATTAGAATTCAAACTGATCTTGACAAACTGGAGAGATGGTCTGAAATAAACAGGGCACAATTCAATAAGGACAAATGCAAATCTCTGTATTTAGGAAGGAACAATCAGTTGCACACGTATGAAATGGGAAATGACTGCCTGGGAAGGAGTACTGCAGAAAAGTATCTGGGGTCATAGTGTATCAAAAACTAAATAAGAGTCAACAATGTAATCCTGTTGCAAAACAAGCAAACGTCATTCTGGGATGTATTAGCAGGAGTGTTGTAAGCAAGATACGAGAAGTCATTCTTCGTCTGTACTCAGCACTGATTAGGCCTCAACTGGAATATTGTGTCCATCTGAGGGCACGCCACTTCAGGAATGATATGGAGAAACTGGAGAAAGTCCAGAGGAGAGCAACAAAAGTGATTAAAGGACTAGAACACACGACCTCTGAGGAAAGATTGAAAAAATTGGGTTTGTTTAGTTTGGAGAAGAGAAGGCTGAAGGGGACATGATAACAGTCTTCAAATGCCTAAAAGATTGTTATGCATAAGAGGGTGATAAATTGTTTTCCTTAACCACTGAGGACAGGACAGGATGCAATGGGCTTAAATTGCAGCAAGGGAGTTTTAGGTTGGACATTAGGAAAAAATTCCTGACTGTCAGGGTGGTTAAGCACTAGAACAAATTTGGAGATTTTTAAGAGCAGGTTCCACAAACACCTGTCAGGGATAGTCTAGATAATACTTAGACCTGCCTCATTGCAGGGGACTGGACCAGATGACGTATCAAAGTCCCATCCAGTCCTACATTTTTCTTTCTTTCTTTCTTTCTTTCTTTCTTTCTTTCTTTCTTTCTTTCTTTCTTTCTTTCTTTCTTTCTTTCTTTCTTTCTTTCTTCTGAATTTTAATTGTTCAGATCTTATTTGTTTAGTAAAATTTGTTTGTTGATGTTGATTTAATTCTGGGTAATTATTTTACGTTAGGTTGGGCTTAATAAGGAGGGTGCGTCAATGTTGCAAGTGTAATTCTTATGGTGGAAAAGACCATCCCTCCATTCACCCATCCATCCATCCATGCACCTGTACATACTCCAATGCCCATGCATATCCATACATGCACTGATCCCCTCCTATCCGTGCATCCATCCATCCTTGCATGCCAGTCATCTGTACATTCATCCATCCCCATAAACTTCTATCCATCCATCCTTGATTCTAAGGCAAGAAGGTATCATCAGTGATCATCTAGTCTGACCTCATGTATAACACAAACCAGAGATCTTCCCCAAAATAATTCCTAGAGCAGATTATTTAGAAAAAAATCATTCAGTCTTGATATAAAAATTGTCAGTGATGAAGAATGCACCTTGACCCTTGGCTAGTTGTTCCAGTGGTTAATGACCCCCACTGTTAAAAATTTATACCTTATTTCCAGCAGAGGTGCCGACTTCCCCTCTGCCCGGTGGGTGCTCGACCCCCCCCCGCCCCTGGCTCCCCCCGTGCCCCACCCTCACCCCATCCCCATTCCGCTCCTTCCCCAAAGTCCCCAATCCACCCCGCCTTTTCCCAGTTGAGCCCTGCCCCTTTCTGCCCCCATTCCACCCCCTTTCCACCCCTGCTCTGCCTCTTCTCCACCTCCTCCCCTGAGTGCGCCATGTCTTCACCCCTCCCGCTCCCTCCTGCGCTGCCAAACAGCTGTTAAGTGGTGGTGGGGGGGGGGAGGGCGGGAAGTGCTGGGAGGGAGGGGGAGGAGTGGGGACATGGCGTGCTCGGGGGGGAGAAGGAGGCAAGGTGGGGGGAGCATGGCTGCTGGTGGGTGCAGAGCACCCGTTAATTTTTCTGCATGGGTGCTCCAGCCCCGGAGCACCCACGGAGTCGGCGCCTATTATTTCCAGTCTGAATTTGTGTAGCTTCAGCTTCCTGCCTTTTGATCATGTTAGGCCTTCCTCTGCTAGGCTGAAGAGCCCGTTATTAAATATTTGTTCCCCATGTAGTTACTTAGACTGTGATCTTATCACCCAATAGCCTTCTTTTTGTTAAGCTAAACAGATTGAGCTCTTTGAGTCTATCATTGTAAGGCAGGTTTTCTAATTCTTTGATCATTCTCATGGCTCTTCTCTGACCCCTCCCCAATTTATCAAAATACTTCTTTAATCGTGGGCCCCAGATCTAGGATTCCAGCAGCGATTGCACCAAGACCAAATTCAGGCTAAAATAATTCCCCTCTTTATGCATCCCTAGGATCGAACTAGTCCTTTTGGCCACAGTTGTGCACTGGGAGCTCACTATCCACCTTGACCCCCAAATCTTTCACAGAGTCCCTGCTTCCCAGGCTAGAGTGCCCCAGTCTTTGTTCCTAGATGTATACATTGACATTTGGGTATGTTAAAATGTGTATTGTTTGCTTGCACCCAGTTATCAAACAATCCAGCTCACTCTGTGTTGGTGCCTTGTCCTCTGCATTATTTATCACTCCCCCAATTTTTGAGTCATCTGCAAACGTTATCAGTGATGATTTTATGTTTTCTTCCAGGGTATTGATAATATGGAAAATTGCATAGGACAAGAACAGATCCCTGAGCTCACAAGAAACACACCCATTTGATGTTGATTGCCCATTTACAGATACATTTTGAGACCTATCATTTAGCCAGCTTTTAATCCATGTCATGTGTGCCATGGTAATCTTATATCATTCTAGTTTTTTAATCAACATTTGTGATACCAAGTCAAATGCCTTCCAGAATTATAAGAATATAACATCAACACTGTTACCTTTATCAGCCAAAGTTGTAATCTGATCAAAAGGAGACAAGGTCTGTGAGGTGATATCCTTGATTGGACCAACTTGTGTTAGTGAGAGAGACAAGCTTTCGAGCCTACACAGAGCTCTTCTTCAGGTCTGGGAAAGATTCTCGGGGTGTGACAGCTAAGTACAAGGTGGAACACGTTTTTTAGCCTAAGTAGGGAGCACATATTTCTCTCCAAGCTCAACATCAGAAGCAAGCTCCGCACAGACCAGGACCCACCAACTCAAAGTAGCATCAGACCCTGCCAAGACAAGATACAAAACTTGCAGATATATCTCCACTGCTACGATGATCAACACCCCCTCCCACAATGCACCTTTCAAGGCCCATGGGTCCTACACATGCCCATCACACCGTGTGGCTACTCTCATCCAGTGCACTAAATGCCCCAATAACAAATAGGTGGGTGAAATGAGACCACCACCCTCGAATGAACTCACACAGAAAAATGATGAAAGACAAAAAGACCTTAACACCCGGCCAGGGGCGAACCCTTTTCACAAAATGATCACTCCATAGCTGACCTCTTGGTCCTCATCCTCAAAGGAAACCTGCACAACTCTTGCAAAAGATGAGCCTGGGAGCTTAAATTCATAACTTATCTAGACAGTAAAAAAAAAAAAAATAGGCGTATAGAGACACTGGATTCATGGCTTATTACAACAATCTGTAACCCACTAAACCCCTTTCCCCACACCTTTTCCACCCCCTTTCTCCCCCTATTACTGGAGAGGTGTTAACAGACCACTTCCTCTTGAATGCTCTATTGAAATATGTGTTAACTTCATGTGCTGAACAATCTGTTTCCACCGTGCATTGAGCTGTGACACATGGAGGACTTTTCCTGGACCAGAAGAAGAGCTCTGTGTAAGCTCCAAAGCTTGCCTCTCCCTAAGAGAAATTGATGTCGTAGGATATCACCTCACCCACCTTGTCTCTGAAATATCCTGGGACCTGCACGGCTACAACAAAGCTGTGTATATATATAAAAAAGATATCAAGTTAAACAATGGCTGAGCTATACACACATTGGAACAGTAGGGGGCACTGTTGCCACAATAGGGGAATTCCTGCTGGGTCGGTATCTCTAGGAGACAGGGAACAGGGTAGCAACAAGTCCTCTGTCCACATTCAGGGGCCATGAGGGGCATATGTGGGGTGAACTCCAGGCAGAGCAGTTACAGTCAGACACAGGCAGGAATCCAGACACACACACATGGAGGATGCTGCATTAAGCCTTTTATTGCACCACAAGTGGCACGTGCCGGGTGGAAAGAGGAGTTTCACAAGGGCTTTCTCAGGAGTGTCTCGGAACCAGCGTGAACTGAGCGAAGGTTCATGCACAGGGCAGAATCATGGTCAGGATCAGTAGGAATTGAAAAGGTCAGATATGGAACCTGCCCCCTGTAGATGGTACCAGCTGTGATCGGACCCCAGGAAGTGGAGACTGGCTGGCTTGGGGATGGGGGAATGGGACATCGGGGCTTTCCCCTCTAGGGGGCGCCGGCTCCAAAATACCAGCCTTTCTATAGGGTTTTTTTTGGCACCATCCTATAGGGTTTAATAGAGAGAATCTGATTCCTGCCCTAGAATCCCATAGGATAGTCCAAAAACTCCCAGAGACACACAGGGGTTTTATTCTAACATCTACGAACTGCTTCCCCTACCCACAATCTGTTTTCAGACCAATCAATTCACAGCATTTTTCTAAGAGTAATGGAGGTAATCTACATCGGGGTTCTAAACCTTGGGCCACGGCTTGTTCAGGGTAAGCCCCTGGCGGGCCGCGAGACGCATTGTTTACCTCCCACTGGCTGCGGTTTGCCTTTCCTGGCCAATGGGAGCTGCGGGAAGCGGTGGCAGGGGAAGTGGGAAGGAGGTGATCAGCGTAGGGGATTGATCTGCAATCAGTTCAGCATAGCCTTTGCTGAGCTCCCTTCCTGCTGGCCTTGCTGGCACTGGGAACGGAGGTGGCCACCCTGGGGGAACTAACCCATGGGAAAGCCCCAGTGAGGCAGGCTGCAGTTTTAACAGGAATTAGCAGGTCAGATAACGATGAGGATCCGCCAGAACTGGTCACTCGACTGGCTGACACGGGGGGAGAGCTACAAACCACCGCGACTGCCCCAGGATTTGGCTCGTGTCCGTTACCCCGGGGGATATAAGCCAGCTGTTTCCCTAGAGAAGAGGCAGCCTAAGTGTCTGGGTTGGGATTGCCAAGGGAGCCAACCGGAGCTGGCCTTGAACCTGGCTCTTAACTCCCGCAGGCTCCCTGCCTTGATGTTCATGGGTTGGACGCTGCCTGAGCAAAGTGATGGCTGGGAGAGACTCAGCCTTGTGGGGGGAAGGCGGGAAGCTCAGCCCTTCTGCAAAGCAGACCCTACATCTGGGCCTCTCCAAAGGACAGAAGCGGCGCAGCCTTGGCCCGTGCAGCGATTCCCAGTGCAGCTCAGGGCTGCAGCCTCTTCATCGTTACCCATATCCAGGGGATGAAGATGGAGACTCTTGTGTACACCCCTGGGGACATGGGAGGCCCCCAAGAGACGATGCCCTCAGCTATTTTCTTGCACACCAGGGGGCCCTGGAGTCGCCCTGAGAAATAAAACAAGCCACAGATGGGGAACAGCTCAGTGAGTCATTTCCCGATGATGCACAGCTCAGTGGCATCCCCCCACCCCAGTGCAGTTGGTCTCAGCGTCTCCTCAGACAAGACCAGTTATTTCCCCATTCACTTATACAGCACCTAGCACAGCGGGGCCTGATCTGTAACACCAACAGCTTCATTAATAATAACGATTTATCAAGGACACTTGAAGCCAGGAGCAGATTTACCTTCTCAGAGCTTTTGCCCTTCTCTGGGTCCCCCTCACACATCATGCTGGAGGCCTTATAGTGACGATATGGCCCATTACGTTTCCTTGAACATGTGGAATCCGGCATCACCACCACACCCACCTCCCGGAGCCTGGCCGGGGTCGATTCACTCTCTGTGCTAGTCCTGCCCCAGCTGGTGACGCTGTACAGGCCCCTGGCTTTACTCTCTCGCTGGCGCGGGGCAGGGCGATGGTATCCACCCATGTGTTCAGCTTCACTCTCTTGGCCAACTGTGAGACAAGAACGATGAAGATCAATGTGAGAGTCACACTCAAGGACACAGAGACACAAAAAACCCATTGGTGAGGCATGATTTCCCTTTACAAAAACCATGTTGACTCTTCCCCAACAAATCAGGTTAATCTATGTGTCTGATAATTCTGTACTTTACTAGAGTTTCTACCAGTTTGCCCGGTACTGAAGTCAGGCTTGCTGGCCTGTATTTGCCAGGATCACCTCTGGAACCTTTTTAAAAAATTGGTGGCACATTAGCTATCCTCCAGTCATTTGGTACAGAAGCTGATTTAAATGATAGGTTACATACCACAATTAGCAGCTTTGCAATTTCATATATTAGTTTCTTCAGAGCTCTTGGGTGAATCCCATCTGGTCCTGGTGACTTATTACTGTTTAGTTTATCAATTTGTTCCAAAACCTCTTCGAATGACACCTCAGTCTGGGACAGTTCCTGAGATTTGTCATCTAAAAAGAATGGCTCCGTTTGGGAATTTCCCTCAGATTCTCAGCCGTGAAGACCGATACAAAGAATTCATTTAGTTTCTCCATCATTTAGTTTCTTATCAGCCTTGAGTGTGCTTTTAGCATGTGGCTCCACTGGTTGTTTAGCAGGCTCCCAGGTTCTGAAGTACTTAAACATTTTTTGCCATTACTTTTTGAGTCTTTGGCTAGCTGTTCTTCAAATTATTTTTTGGCCTTCCTAAGGGAAGGTGTGGTGCCTCGGGTGGAAGGGGCGGGGCTGAGGGTCAGCCTCCCCCAGCCAGACTTTCTGCGCTGACTGGCCAGGGCTCCGACAGTGATTTAAAGGGCCCAGGGCTCTGGCCACTGCCGCAGCTGCCCCATCAGTGGTCTTGCTGGTTGGGTCCTTAAAGTGAAGTGCCTTAAAGTCGCTGCCCCTTTTGGCCCCCCCCCCCCTCAGTGGCCCGGGGTGTGTGTGTGCAAAAGGGATAGCAGCCTTGTACATTGGCTGTGTACGGGCCATTACCAGTGACCACTTCTTACCAGTACACCGTCCTGTCCCATACCAGCCAACTTTCACCTCTACTCAGGGGGCAGGGAATGGGACGTGGCTCCTTTCCCCTCTAGGGATGCTGGCTCTGATCCAGCCCCAGGACAGGGCCTGACTGGCTTATGGATGGGGGATGGCATTACACCAGGTTGCAGTTACAATGAGCTGCTGTCATCACCACATCCTCCAAAATCAAGATCTCTCCACAGCGTCTTTCTCCATCTCCGCCCATCCCTATCTTCAGGAAGGCCATGTAAGGTCTGGAGTGACGCCCGGCTTTCTTTCCCCAGATGATCTCCCATGGCAGAGAGACGGGGAGGGGTAAAACTCACCTGCTTTGGGACAACATGAGGCTGGAGTGTTTAACAAAGGACCCCAGTCCCATCCCCACCATCATCCTCAGCCTCTGCTGCCCCAGATCGGCCCCTCAACCCAGCCAGCCCAGTTTCCCTGCCCCCTCCTCCTGGATCGGCTCCTTGACCCAGCTAAGGTGGAGATCACTGACAATCCCCTCCCATCCCACTGAGTTCACTGGAGAATCCCATTGAGGTCAGTGACTGTGGAGCTCTGTTGAAACCCTGCCCCACATGTCCCAGGTCAGACCTGCCCCTCACCCACTGGCCATGGAGGTTTTGATCTTTCCAGACCCACCTTACCCTTGCAACACCCGCCTCATTAATCAGCTGTCAGCGCAATCTCTCTGGCAGGGCCCCTGGCAGCCTAGAAATGGGGGGCAGCAGATCAGTGTCAAGCCCTGGAGGTTCCCAGCTCTGCCCAGCTACTAGAATGGCCCTTTGGGGCACAGACAGGTTAGGCCAGCCCTGAGGTCTCCTGCGCTGGCTACTGGTGCTGGAAGAGCCAGTCTCCACCCAGGGCTGGAAAATTGGGTGGGCTCCCAAATGTGCTGATGCAATGGCCTCCCGACTCTGTGGTTGACCAGAGCCATGGGGCATAGTCCTTGAGCTAAAGGGGCGAGGCGGTTGGCCAGCAGCCATAGGAGGTTGTTACCCTGCATGTGGCCTCCAGGGGACATCACACACCCAGGATCGGAGGCTGATGTTCATTCGTGGGAAGCTTCCCTAATGCAGACAGGATCCCCACGGATCTGTGGAAACAGCTTCCCCCCTCTGCTTCCCATCCTACTGGCCCGCAGATGCCTCGGCCCTAGGACACCCCACAAGGGGGCTGGGGAGATGGTGAGGAGAACCTGCCTCCTTTCACAGCCCCCCAAGGATTGCTGTATTGGGGAAGCAACCGCAGGCCCTTCCATCGAGCCATGTGCAGGCTCTGCTCCCTATGCCCCCCCCACTTACCAGCTCAAGCCCTTGGGGGGCAGGAGAATGGCCATGAGGAGAAGAAGTAGCAGCAGCATCCTCTGCACTAGAAGGAGAAGGTGCTTCGCACACAGCCCTGGGGTTTATAGACACGGCTGCAGGGACAGGAAACCTCAGCATCAAACTATCTGCCAATTGGCTCTCTGGAGACTTCCCTGCATGGGCTCGGGGGAGGGTCAGGCCCTGCTGAGTCTGCACATCTGGGCACCTTCTGGGGATGCTCAGTGCCTGGAGCCCTGCACAGCTGGGGCTGGCCCATGCCCCATTTTGCCCAGCTGGGTCCCTGTAGCCTCTGTCTCCATGCACATCTGGTGCTGAGCTCGGGGACGTGAGTTCGCTGCTAACACCAGAGACACTAGAGTCTCTCCCCGCTTATTGTAGTGGGGGTTGTGGTTAACCCGAACTCATCTCAGCTGTGGATGGGAACCCGGCCCTTTGATCTTTCTCACGTCTCCCCCCACCCCGAGAGAGACAGGGGGGGGGCCTGAGGTCAGAGAGACCAAACACTGCACTTCAAGGCATTGGTGATAGCAGGGCCTCTACCACCTACCTTGCTGAGTCTGGGAAAATACAACCCACTGAGCCAGCTAGTTCTCATCCCTGAGGCCAGATGGGAGCTGGCGGCCCCTAGAGGGAAAAGGCCCCAAGTCCAATTCACCACCCCCCTGAGCCAGCCAGTCCCCCACCATGGGGCCAGATCAGAGACAGCAGTGCCTGGACAGGAAAAGCCACATGTCCCTAAACCGGCCCCATCATCAACCTAGTGGCTCATATCCCTAGTTGGTGTCAATGGGGCCAGATCCCAGCTGGGGTCAGTGGGGCGTAGCAGTGCAATAACCCGCAGTGTAACTGTCAGTGGTTAGGGGTTTCCCCTCCCAAGCGGTGGGAGAATCCCCCGGTGTTTGTTACATGGCTGGAGATAGACTCTGTTTAACAGGAATGGCCCTGAATACAGAGAAGGAAACACTGTGAGGGTGAAAAGGTTTCTATTATGTCGATGCTGAGCTGTTTGTAGAGCCAGAGAAGTGACAGCCAGAGGGGACCATTAGACCATCTTCTCTGTCCTCCCGTGCCACATGGGCTGGAGCACCCAGCCCAGGGGATCTGTATGACTTTGCCTGGGAATTGGCCATTCAAATCCCTTCGGTGGCTGGGCCAGCGTCAGACTCGGAGATGCTGCTGCCAAGGGCCAGGCTGGATTCTCCATCCCTGGTGACGTGTAACTCAAGCTGGGACATTTCTGCAACAGCTCTGCTCTAGTTCAAGTCGAGATAAACTCAGGGACATCTCAGGGCCGGGGATACCCAGCGGTCAGACGAGATGAGCACCATGACCCCTTCTGGGCTTGGGAATGGATGAATCTGTCCAAGGAATGTTGATCTCTTATTGCAGAGGATCAGAGTGGAGGGACCCAGGGCATCTGAGGGCACCTTTGGGAATCTCTCTCATGCCTCTGGCATAGAGAAAACTGGCCTTTAGCCAGACAAAGGTCAGCAACATGGCATCTCCCAGTAATGGGGAGCACTGGCCATCGCTGCACCTGTTACCAGACAGAGAGAGCCAGATGGAGGGGACGGTGGAGACACACAGATCGATTCTGTCTGTATCTGCTCCTCAGCTACTGGATTTGTGTGTCAGGATGGGGCTGGGCATAATTCCAGCTCTGTAGGGGTTACAGCCCCACACCCTGTAACCAGAGACCTGACCAGCCCTCGTGGACCCAACACCTGCCCCAGATACCACGAGTCAAGCGGGAATTCAGGGCTGGAGACGTTTGTATCAGGTCTGTACTGGTTGCAGAGGATACGAGACAGGAAGTGAAATTAACAAGCAGTGTGGTGGAGAGGCTGCGGGGCTGCGGCACCTGGGACTGCCTGACTGAGGTGCTAATGAGTTGGGGGAAAGCAGTGTGGCCTAGTGGTCACCTGCACCTCAGGATGGCTGGGTTCTGTTCCCAGCTCTGCTGCTAGGTGACCTTGGAGAAGTCATGGCCCCTCTCCATTCCTCCATTTCCCCATCTGGGGCTAATGATCCCAACTGCCTTTGTAAAGCATTTTGAGATCCCCTAATGGGAAGAGCTCGGGGCCCAGATCCTCACAGGTATTCAGGCTCCTGCTGATTTCAATGGGACTTAGGCACCCAAACACCTCTGAGGATCCAGGCTTAGATGGTCTCATTTGTTTGTGGCTCAACCCAGCATACTTGCATGCTGCCCACCACCCATTATCCTCCCCCAGCCCTGGATCATTCACACAGACAATGTCCAATCTGCAGGCCAGTATTGGAAAAGGTAGAGAGAATTGTTCAAACAAGACTGTTTTTATTGTAAAAAAAAAAGAAGAAAAAAGGCTTTTTTCCCCCTCAAGTGACATTACTTTTTAAAATGTGCATCTCTTTTCGATATTTTCCAAATAGTTGGAAATACACAATTGTTTCTTTTGTCCCAATGTATCTCAAAGACGATAAGGCCATTGCGGAGAAACTAAATTAATTCTTTGCATTGGTCTTCACTGTTGAGGATGTGAGGGAGATTCCCAAACCTGAGCCAATCTTTTTAGGTGACAGATCTGAGGAACTGTCCCATACTGAGGTGTCATTAGAGGAGGTTTTGGAACAAATTGATAAACTAAACAGTAATAAGTCTCCAGGACCTGATCGTATTCACCCAAGAGTTCTGAAGGAACTCAAATGTGAAATTGCAGGACTACTAACTGTCATCTGTAACCTATCATTTAAATCAGCTTCTGTACCAAATGACTGGAGGATAGCTAATGTGATGCCAATTTTTAAAAAGGGCTCCAGAGGTGACCCTGGCAACTACAGGCCAGTAAGCCTCACTTCAGTACCGGGAAAATTGGTTGAAACTATCATAAGGAATAAAATTCTCAGACACATAGATGAACATAATTTGTTGGGAAATAGTCAACATGGTTTTTGTAAAGGGAAATCATGCCTCACCAATCTACTAGAATTCTTTGAGGGGGTCAACAAGCATGCGGTCAAAGGAGATCCAGTGGATATAGTGTATTTAGATTTTCAGAAAGCCTTTGACAAGGTTCCTCACCAAAGTCTCTTAAGCAAAATATGCAGTCATGGGATAAGAGGGAAGGTTCTCTCATGGATTGGTAACTGGTTAAAAGATAGGAAACAAAGGGTAGGAATAAATGGTCAGCTTTCAGAATGGAGAGAGGTAAATAGTGGTATCCCCCAGGGATCTGTACTGGGCCCAGTCCTATTTAACATATTCATAAACGATCTGGAAAAAGGGGTGAACAGTGAGGTTCAGATGATACAACATTTGCAGATGATACAAAACTACTCAAGATAGTTAAGTCCCAGGCAGACTGCAAAGAGCTACAAAAGGATCTCACAAAACTGGGTGACTGGGCAAGAAAATGGCAGATGAAATTTAATGTTGATAAATGCAATGTAATGCACATTGGAAAACATAATCCTAACTATATATATACAATGATGCGGTCTAAATTAGCTGTTACCACTCAAGAAAGAGATGTTGGAGTCATTGTGGATAGTTCTCTGAAATCATCCACTCAATGTGCAGCAGCAGTCAAAAAAGCTAACAGAATGTTGGGAATCATCAAGAAAGGGATAGATAATAAGACAGAAAATATCATATTGCCTCTATATAAATCCATGGTATGCCCACACCTTGAATACTGCATGCAGATGTGATCGCCCCATCTCAAAAAAGATATATTGGAATTGGAAAAGGTTCAGAAAAGGGCAACAAAAATGATTAGGGGTATAGAACAGCTTCTGTATGAGGAGAGATTAATAAGACTGGGACTTTTGAGCTTGGAAAAGAGGCGACTAAGGGGGGATATGATAGAGGTCAATAAAATCATGAGTGGTATAGAGAAAGTAAATAAGGAAGTGTTATTTACTCCTTCTCATAATACAAGAACAAGGGGCCACCAAATGAAATTTATAGGTAGCAGGTTTAAAACAAACACAAGAAAGTATTTTTTCACTCAAAGCACTGTCAACCTCTGGAACTCCTTGCCAGAGGGTGTTGTGAAGGCCAATACTATAACGGGGTTCAAAAGGGAGTTAGATAAGTTCATGGAAGATAAGTCCATCAATGGCTATTATCCAGGATGGGCAGGGATGGTGTCCCTAGCCTCTGTTTGCCAGAAGCTGGGATTAGGTGGCAGGACATGAATCACTTGATGATAACCTGTCTGTTCATTCCCTTTGGGGCACCTGCCATTGGCCACTGTCAGAGGACAGTGTACTGGGCTTGATGGACCTTTGGTCTGACCTAGTATGGCTGTTCTTATGTTCTTATGTTCTTATAGCAATGCTTTCCAGGTTCCCTTCCTTTGGGTTTTTCCAACCTTCATTCAGTATCACAATAATAATAAATAATTAAATATATGTGAGGTGGAGAGGGAAAAAGAAAAGAAAAGAAAATACTGAAAATAAATAAAAGTCAGGTCCGGCTCAAAAATGCGCAAAACAAAACATTCAAAATTTCAATTTTTTCACACAACCGTTTCAGCGTCCTATTGTCATGTGCTGTTTAATTCGGCTAGCCACGCTTCGTGGTGATAGGTTGGCCACCAAAACCACATGGCCCCGTTCCTACTCTCTGGCTGGGTGAAAGAAAAATTTTAAGACACCAATGACACACTGCAGCTAGGAATTTTGATGGTAGAAAACCCTTGAAGACTGCAATAGATATAAAAATGTTCAGTATTTGTAGAAAGCGTATAGAATTCAAAAATGAAAATTCTACCCTTACTCCAGAATCCCCTAGGCTGATGTAAAACCCTGTGCACACGTGGGAAATCTAATGACTCAGGAGGAAAGGTTGTCACCGAATATTGTTCTGGGTAATGGGGCATGTGGATGGGACAGATATAATACAGAGAGACCTGGGGACAGAAGAGAGACAGACAGAGTAAAAAGCCAGGCAGCCATAACCTGGAAGCACAGGAATGTAGCCCTGAGAAACAGCTATGAGAAGTAGCTTTTGGGGCACAGAGTCTTTTCTGGAGAGGCAGGCTCCGGACAGTGAACAGAGGAGCTGTCTGCTGCTGTTTGATTCTGTGTTCAGGGAAACAGGATATTCCTTGCAAATAAACCAGAATGCATCAAAGGAAATACCAGACTCCATCATCAATTTCTGCTCCCAGCCAGAACACCCTCAGGGTCCCAAACATTGACTAGCAACTTGGGGAGACAATAGAATAGAACAAAATTTCAAAGATTGACGGGATTTCAGGACTGAGCCATTGGTAGCATTTCTCTAACAACAGAAAAATATACTCTGATCTAAAGCATTTCAGGGTTCCACACAGGCTTTAGTTCAGCTTCTGCAGAGTTTCATTGATCCAGGGGATGAATTTGGAGATTCTCATTTATATGCTGGGGGGCACCCGTCCAGATCTCCATTGGAGACGATGCCCTGGATCACCCTGTTACACACCAGGGGCCCGCCGGAATCGCCCTGCGAATAAGAAGAATAATATCAGTGACTGACATTTCCCAGGGCAGCCTGTCCAACAGAGATTGTGTACAGGACAGGTGTTCTCTGCAGCTGAAGGCCAAGCCCTTTCCACCAAACAGAACCGGCATGGAAATGGGTTGGCAGAGAGAGAAATCTAGAGCTTGTAGCCGTGGAAAAGACAGTTTCCACAACATTGAAATTTTCCATATATATATATATATCATTTTCCTGAGAATTTTCCATTTTTGCATCATTTTGTCTCAGTTCCACCCAAATCAGAACATTCCATAGTTAGGAATCAGTTCCAAATGTTCAACTGTTTTTTCCTATCCATGCATTGTCTTATGGGAGTTGTAGTTCACATCTTCATTCTCTCCTAAGCGCTTGGCTCCCTTGAGGACATCATCTCCCATAATGCAACTCAGATTTGTCTCTGAGACTGGTTGTTTGGGGCATCATGGGAATTACACGAATCAGTGCATTTTGGGAGATGTAGGCCAGGCAGGGGCTACGTAAGGGAAACTAGAGGCCTGAACTAAGCTCCCAGAAGGCAATGCGCTGATAGGGAACTGCAGCTTAATGTTGAACTGGCTTGAAATGAAGCACTTTGGGTGAGCTCAACAACCAGAATCCTAGATTCATAGAAATGTTGGGCTGGAAGGAACCTCAAGATGCCATCTAGTCTAACCCTCCACTTGGAAGCCAGACCAAATAAATCTAGACCATCCCTGACAGGTGTTTGTCCAACCAAGTCTTAAAAAGCACCAATGACGGGAATTCCTTAACCTCCCCTGTTAACCTGCTCCAGAGCTTAAGGACCCTCAGAGTTAGAGAGTTTTCTCTGATATCCAACATGAATCTCCCTTGTTTCAGATTAAGTCCATTACTTCTTCCCCCATCTTCAGTGGACATGGAGAACATTTGGTCACTGTCTTCTTTATAGCAGCCCTTAACATATTTGAAGATGGTTATCACATCCCCCCCTCCTGCCTCATGTTCTCCAGCCTAAACATGCCCAACTCTTTCAGCCTTTCCTCCTAGGCCAGCTGTTCTAAACCTCTGATCATTTTTTATTGTTGTTTCTTTCCTCTGGACTCTCTCCAGTTAGTTCACATGGAAGGAAGCATTTCAATCTGTTCACATCTCAGCATATTGCATTTCGATTGAAAATGTTGCAATGAAACATTTCAACATTTCTGAGTCAACATTTCTCCTTTTGGAATTTCCACTCTGCCAACTTTTCTTGGAAAACAAAGATTGAAATGTTGAAATGCCATTTCCTGTGAGATGGGAACACTGATTCTCCCTCGGCTCCAATGCCATCCTGGCCCTACGGACATCAACAGCAAAGCTCCAATCCACATCCATGGGGCTAGGATTTCACCCAGGGTCCTGTCTGTTGAGTAGCCTCAGGGTTGAGTTCACCGGTAGACCCCCAGGTGATGGTGAAGACTAGAGAGGGTCAGAACTCATGGTGGGGATGCGGGAGGTGGGGGGGAGAGAGGGGGACTTTTCATCAGCATTTTTCCTGAAACATTTTGCTAAAAAATTGAAGCCCAAAAATGTCTAATCATGGTGCATCATGGGAGTTGTATTTCAGGTGCCTCATGCCCTTATGGGAACACAGGACTGGACGGGCTGTACTGGGTCATGGAGTCAAGTCCTTGCTATCCCAGACGGCCCCATTTTATCATCCCATCCATAAACTTATCAAGCTCCATTGGCATCCTGGTTAGGTTGTTCCCCCCGAAATACTCTTATTGGAGATTGTTCCAGAACCTTCCCCCTCTGATGGTTAGAAACCTTCTCCTCATCTCCAGCCTCCATTGATCCCCACCCCTGATTTGTCCTTTAGCATCTCGCTCCTTTGTGTTCCCCCCATCCCAATGTATTTGTAGAGCAATCAGACCCCACTCAGCCTGTTTTTTAGGCTTAGCTAGCCCAGGTATTTTATTCCCCTCTTCTCAGACCGACTCTCCATTCCCCTGATCATCCCACCAGCCATTCTCGGCACCTGCTCCAGCCAGGATCCCTCTCACTGGGACAGGGCTGCCCAGAATTGAGCACCAGATTCTAGCTGAGCTCTGCCCAGAGCCTTCTCCTCTGGCATTAAGCCCTCCTTCTCTCTACTGGAGACAGCTCGGCTGCTACATCCCAGGATCACATTGGCCTTTCTCCTGCCCGTGGCCTGATGCTGGCCCATAGTCAACCTGCAATTGACTGACACACCCAGGTCTCCCTTCCTCTCTGTTGCTTCCAGCTGATGAGCCCCTGGCTCAGAACAGCAATTCTTGTTACTTGTCCCTAAGTGCATGAGCCCATGTTAAATTTAAGCCTGTTTCCAACAGCACCTTGCACGAGGGCACTATACTGAAGATACATCCCTGGAGAGGTCCTAGAGGCTTGGCTCCCTGCCTGGGCTGCATCTCCCATGATGCATCATGGGCTCCCCTTTTGGGGCAGTGGAGCAAGGGGGGTACAACCATATTGGTTTCCACCAGCTCCTTGCCCTGGAGCAGCTTGCTGCACCTCCATTGTCTCTGGGCGGGTGTGTGTGTGTGGGGAATATTTACCTGAAACGGTGATTTCTTGGCGTGGGGGCTGCCGGCGCAGAGCATGGTGATGGGGTTGTAATGCCGGTACCGCTCTCTGCACAGGCCGTCCGACACCACCTCCTGCTCCGCCTCCTGCAGCCTGTTGGTGTTCACTCCGGTCCGACCCCACCCAGCCATGCTGCACTCGGAGCCTGGGCTGACATGGTGATTGGTCTCTGGCAGGGGGATGGGCCCCACCCACTCGGTCAGTTCCGCACTGTGTGACAGCTGCCATGGGCGAGAGAGAGAGAGACTGGACCTGGATCAGCGCAGGGATCGGAGCTGTTGTGGGGCAGCACCACCCAGCCAGAGCATGGATGTGTGTCCAGGGAGTGATTGTGAGGTCACTGGGGCAGGGTGATGGGATGGAGGCAGTACACTAGCAGTGTGAGGTCACTGGGGGCGGGGTGATGGGATGGAGGCAGTACACTAGCAGTGTGAGGTCACTGGGGGCAGGGTGATGGGATGGAGGCAGTACACTAGCAGTGTGAGGTCACTGGGGCAGGAGATGGGATGGAGGCAGTACACTAGCAATGTGAGGTCACTGGGGGCAGGGTGATGGGATGGAGGCAGTACACTAGCAGTGTGAGGTCACTGGGGG
>QXTE01000414.1:451211-493711 GCA_003942145.1 Platysternon megacephalum
GGGGCAGGGTGATGGGATGGAGGCAGTACACTAGCAGTATGAGGTCACTGGGGCAGGGTGATGGGATGGAGGCAGTACACTAGCAGTATGAGGTCACTGGGGCAGGGTGATGGGATGGAGGCAGTACACTAGCAGTATGAGGTCACTGGGGCAGGGTGATGGGATGGAGGCAGTACACTAGCAGTATGAGGTCACTGGGGCAGGGTGATGGGATGGAGGCAGTACACTAGCAGTATGAGGTCACTGGGGCAGGGTGATGGGATGGAGGCAGTACACTAGCAGTATGAGGTCACTGGGGCAGGGTGATGGGATGGAGGCAGTACACTAGCAGTATGAGGTCACTGGGGCAGGGTGATGGGATGGAGGCAGTACACTAGCAGTATGAGGTCACTGGGGCAGGGTGATGGGATGGAGGCAGTACACTAGCAGTATGAGGTCACTGGGGCAGGGTGATGGGATGGAGGCAGTACACTAGCAGTATGAGGTCACTGGGGCAGGGTGATGGGATGGAGGCAGTACACTAGCAGTATGAGGTCACTGGGGCAGGGTGATGGGATGGAGGCAGTACACTAGCAGTATGAGGTCACTGGGGCAGGGTGATGGGATGGAGGCAGTACACTAGCAGTATGAGGTCACTGGGGCAGGGTGATGGGATGGAGGCAGTACACTAGCAGTGTGAGGTCACTGGGGGCAGGGTGATGGGATCTAGGCGGTACCTGCAGCAGCATTATGTCACTGTGAAAATCCTCATTGTTGAAGTCGGGGTGCTGGACTCAGCGACGGGCCTGGATCTGTTGCCAGTTCTGTCCCGGCTCCATGAAGCCTTAGACTCCCAGGTAGACAAAGATGTTGCTGGAAAAGCCAAGGTGAGAATATGAGGGCATTAAACGGTGGGGTGGTATTGTCACAGCTGTGCTCCTGGCCCGTGCAGATTTCTACCTAAAGTTGTGCGACTGAGTAACACAGAGACCATCTTATGCACCTACATATGGATGAACTTCCTCCTTCACCTTTTGGTTGGCCAAAGAGAACCCAAAAGACTGACCAACAGACTGGTGTCCTATTCAGGGTGACCTATCATCCAGTTCTGGTGTCCATGGTTCAAGAAAGACGTTGATAAATTAGAGAGGGGTCAGAGAAGAGCTATGAGTATGATCAAAAGTTTGGAAAACTCGCCTTATACTGAGAAAGTCAAAATCAATTGTTTTCAAATTCAGAGGGACTATAAAGGATTTTGTTTGTTTTTCTTTCTAAAGGATTGTTTCATGGTATGAATTTTTAACAGGGTAATGGTGGATTCTCCATTACCGGCAATTTTTAATGAATATTTCATTTTTTTAAAGATCTGCTATAGGTCAAAAGGAATTATCTGGGGGATGTTCTCTGGTCTGTGTTCTACAGGAGGTCACACAAGATGATCACAATGATCTTGGAATCTCTGAATCATTGAACTGCACTACAGAAGAAGGAAAAGTACAAAACACACATGGAAAGGTGTAAAGCCCTAACCGAAGTGTAACTTTGAAATATGAAAAGAAATTGTTTAAAGCGGGGGAATCCCAGATGCCTAGGCTGGGCCGACACAGAAATAAGGTGGCTGGAGTGAATGAAACATACGTAAAAGAAAAGGATCAAAGAGTTTTTTATGCAGCATCGCCATCTACTGGGTACAGATGGAAATAGCAAGAAGCCCATATCTGCCCCTGCATATGACCCAAGAGACAGAGAGCAGTATGTGGGATAAGAGAGCTTGCTGATTGCATCAGAGAATGTTGAATTCCAGAAGGGTTCCCGGACGCTTGGCCGAGCACCTCTGCACAGCCCCTTTCCTCCTCCAGGGTTAGAAGGACAAGAGGAGAAGTGGTGAGACTTCATGGCAGAGATTGTATCTCCTTGTCTTTCTTTAATCTCGGTATCTGGGTGTTTCCGTGTTGACTCAGTTCTCAGCCTAGTGAGATCTCAAGGACCCATAACTTAGATTTTAACAAAGCCAGGCTCTCTGCTCTCTGCTCTCTCCTTCATCAGTCTGCACTCAGTCTAGGCCAGGGATTCCTCTCATCCCCCCGACCCCGATGTCCCATCTCCTGATAGCTGCCTGAGCCTGATGGTTAATTCTATCCCTCTGTCCCTGGTGTGGGCTGCGCTGCCCATGGGCCCCGATCTCCGCAATCTCACCACTAGAGCTGGGCAAAAGTTTTTAAGGAATTGGCAAATTTGCAAAAAAAATGCAACTTTGGGGCATCAAAAGAACCTGCAAATTCTAGTGGAATTCTGAGGATTATTTTGGCTAAAAAAATTATTTTTTTTCTGGAAAAAGTAGGCAATTTTCATTCTGGGCACCGGGAAACAGAACATCTCACCTTTTTTTCTTTTGAAATGTTTTGTTTAGAAACGGAGTGAAGTATTTCTTTAAAATAAATGTTTAAGACAATGGGGAAAAAAACCCGCAAAAACACCCCAAAAATTTTGGGGGGATTGAAGGAAGCACCTGAAAGCAAATGAAAAAGAAAAAAAATGGGTTCAGGATTGTATTTTGGTTCAAAACTCAGCTAATTAAAGAAAATAAAAGGGAAAAACACTTGAACAGGCCCCAAAATGAAACCCAAAAACAAAAAAAGAAAATTTTGTTTCAGATCAAAGGAAACACTCCAAAGAAAATGGAAAAAATTAAAACATATTTGCTTTGAAGTAATGTCTTTTTAGGATTTTCACTTCAGTGAGAAAAAAAATCAATTTTGGGAGGAACCCCACTTTTGCCTGGATATTGGGCCCCTGAACCAAAAACTCAGCGTTTCACTCAGCCCCACTCTGACTGTGAGCCCCCTGGGGTTGGGACATAAACAAGTTTCTCAGCTCCACTCACTCCTATGAGGTCTCGGGGGCAGGACAAAGGCTGCGGTGAGTGGGAGAAAGGCCGTGGAGAGCAGCAGCAGCAGCCTTGATGCAAATCCAGGGGCTAGGGCTGGTGGATCTGTCTCAGCCCCGGGGTTTATATAGAACAGAGGCAGGGAGGGGACCTTGGAAGAGGTGACCTGGGAAGCGCAGGGTCACGTTCCCGCCCACCAAGAAATTCCCCAGCAGCGATGTTTCAGGGGTGGAGACAGGGCCACCCAGAGGATTCAGGGGGCCTGGGGCAAAGCAATTTTGGGGGGCCCTTCCATAAAAAAAGGTTGCAATACCATAGAATACTATATTCTCGTGGGGGCCCCTGTGGGGCCCGGGGCCTGGGGCAAATTGCCCCACTTGCCCCCTGTGACGGTACCTCCCATAAGGCTTTGTGGGAATATGACATAACTGGAATATGTTTTGTGCTGCCTGTGCCAGGTACATATCTATGTAAAGGTTATGATCTACTAGTTATGTTCACCCTAGTTGTATGCAGGCACCATTTGTGTGTTCAAAGTTATGAACATGGGCTGTGTAATTGCTTGATTCCTAAGGGGCCTCAGTTAGAACATTTGGTGACTTCTGGGGAAAGGAATGTGCAAATTAGGTGTTCAGTCAGGGGGCACTTAACAGACAAAAGAGCTTGGAAGATTCCAATCCACATCAGAAGTCTACCTGAGGACGTTCAAGGCAGCATGTGGGTAATGGCTGCTACCTGCAGTCCTGAGTCATGCATGGGCATGTGACCTGCCCATGTGATTTTCGAATCTCCATTCTGTGACAGGATTCTACAGAGGGAGAGGAGGGGGTCTCCACCCACAAGAGACAGTCTATTTAAACCTGTGGGAGACCCCTCCATTTTGTCTTCAGCTGGCTAAAGAAGGAGCCTCTCCACCCCCACAGGACACTTGAAGGAAACTGAAAACTACAGGGGGTGTGAGTGATTGCTGGACCCAGGCTAAAAGAAGATTAGCCTGTAAAAGAGAACATTTTGGAACTGGTGAGGATCTTATCTGTATTTAGTGCAATTAGACATAGATTTGCGTATTTTATTTTATTTTGCTTGGTAACTTCTTTTGTTCTGTCTGTTACTACTTGAAATCACTTAAATCCTACTATCTGTATTTAATAAAATCACTTTCTACTTATTAATTAACTCAGAGTATGTATTAATACCTGGGGGAGCAAACAGCTGTGCATATCTCTCTATCAGTGTTATAGAGGGCGAACAATTTATGAGTTTACTCTGTATAAAGCTTATACAGGGTAAAACGGATTTATCTGGGTTTAGACCCCATTGGGAATTGGGCATCTGAGTGTTAAAGGCAAGCAGACTTCTGTGAGCTGTTCTCAGGTAACCCTGCAGCTTTGGGATAGGTGGTTCAGACTCTGGTCTGTGTCTGGAGCAGATAGGTGTGTCTGGCTATCAGCAAGGCCATAGTGCTGGAACTACCTGTAGCTGGCAGGGGAGAATAGAAACAGAGGTAGCCTTTGCACATCAGCTGGCAGCTCCCAAGGGGGTTTCTGTGAACCAACCCGTCACAGTGGCGTAGTCGAACAGGATCTGTGCACAGCTGATTGCTTTGAGATACTGGTAGTGATTTTAAGTGAGTTTTAAGTGTGGTGGCTGGAGAACAGACAAAGTGGTTACTGGTTTGTTATTTTCTGTTTGCTTATTTCGGGAAAGGGAAGTAGGGACAGAAAAGGAAGCAAAATAAGTAAGAAGGAAGATCAGAAGACTGTGAGAGTCTCTGTTAACTAAGAATCCCCTGAGCTGAGTCTATCCCAGTTTCAGTGAACTGCAGAGGGGTGTGGCCCAGCAGAAGAAAGCAGGAAAATGCCTACTAGTGAGACAGCCACCAAGCTCGAATTGGCTAGGTTGGAAGCAACAGAGAGAGAGAATGAACATAAGAGACGGGTAGAGCTAAGACAATTAGAAATTGATGCTGTGGAGGCAGAAAAAGTGAGGGAAGAGGCTGCCCACAAGAGAGCTATGGAGATGGAGGCAGCAAGGGAAGAGGCTGCCCACAAGAGAGCTATGGAGATGGAAGAAGCTGCCCACAAGAGGGTTATGGAGGCCCAGAAACATGAACTGGCTGTTCTGGAGTTGAAGAGACAAAATCCTTCACCTGCTGGCTCCACTTCCCCAAAAATCCACAAATGGGAGCGACTGTGCCCACAGTATGATGAGTCCAGCGATATTGCCGAGTATTTCATCACCTTTGAGAGACTGTGCACCCTCCATGCCATCCCTGAAGATCAGAAACTGACCACATTAATAGCAAAATTGACTGGCAGAGCTCTGGACATATTCAATAAGATGCCTATTGATGATGCTTCAGACTATGGTAAATTTAAGGAACTGGTTTTGAAACAGTTTCAGGTTACACCTGAAACCTATAGGGTTAAATTCAGGAGTCTTAAGAGGGGATCTGGATTAAGTAATCTGGCTTATGCCAATGAAATGAGAGATTTGGTAGATAAGTGGGTGCGGGGGAAAGGTGTTACAAGCTTCGAAGGGATGTGTGATCTGGTTACTCAGGAACAATTCCTGAATATGTGCAGTGATGATGTGAAACAGTATGTGTGGGACAAAAAGGTAAATGCACTGGGTGAATTAGCTGGGTATGCAGACTCTTATGAGCAAGCACAAGCTGCAATCAAACATAAACCACAGGCAGAGGGGTATAAGGGTGGGGGAAAGCAGAATCACCGTTTTATCCCTGGGTCTGGGAAAAAAGAGGCTGGGCGGTCACCTCCCCATTCCCCTGGTACTCGTCCCAAATTTCCTGTGCAAGCAGAGGAGCCCAGGAGGTGCTATCATTGTAAGTCCACTGAGCACCTGAGGAATAAGTGTCCCTTGCTGAGTGAAAACAGGCAGCAAGTTACACAGGAAGCTGCAGCTTCTCAGAGCCAGGCTGTGGCCTCTTTCCACACAGGATTTGTAAAGCTTGCTTCCACACAACCAAGCAATAAGCATATGCATGCTGTCGAAATTAATGGAGAGGTGGTTATGGGATTAAGGGACACGGGTGCAGAGATTTCTGTGATCAGGAGGGACCTGATCCAGGAGAAGGATTTGTTGCCAGGTAAAATGGCAGAATTAGAGCTGGTTGGGGGTTACAAAGTCCTTGCACCTTTAGCTAAAGTTCACATGCAAACTCGGGATTTGCAGGCTGAACTGACAGTTGCAACGGTGGCACACAATTTTGCACCGTTTCTACTGGGAAATGATTTCTTTAATGTGGCAGAATCTGTCCCAGGGTTGGTTAGCAGGGAGAAGGAATCTTGTGCTAAAAGCCCCGGAGGGGAGGGTGAAGTCACATGGACTGCTGGGGGAATAGGAGAGTGTCTCTTAGATTCCTCTGCAGCAGTACAGGGAGCAGCTGCGGGGGCAGGGATGGTTGTAGCCAGTTCCTGTGGCCCCAGGGCTCAAGGGAAGTTCCAGAGGGAGGGGCTGGACGAAGCCAGCTCCTGTCCCGTAATCATCTCCCTGGGGGAGGGGGATGTACCACCTGGTAACAGGGGGGTCACCCCAGCTGCTGACTGCCAGGAAGTTGCAGGTCAACAGGGGGCAGGGCCCGCCCTGGGGTGCACAGAGACGTGTGTCCCGAAGGTGGAAGTTGGGGTCTTGGTAACTGCTGCGGTGGGAACAGACCCCAAAGACTCTGTAGCTGGGTGCCAGCCCAACCCGAGTGAAAGGGGGGGGATTTTGCTGGCCAGTGAAAGGTCTGTCATGGCTGGTAGCTGTGAGCCCACAGCTGGAGCAGGGTCACCTTCCCTTTTGGGGGACACAGGAGTGTCTGACCCAGAGGGGAGCCCAGAGAGGGAAGCCCAGATGGAAGGTGAGGGGGGGCCAGAGAGTCTGCCCACCTTTTGTAGGGAGGGACTTTCCCAAGAGGAGGGTGAAAAGCCTGCATTTAAAATGCCAGCTCCCTCTCTTGTAGATCAGGTTTTAAGGGAAACCTGGGGGTCAAGTCTCCCGGAGGGGGGGGCCCATCCAGCTGACCTGTTGGAAACAGAAAGTGAGGTGCCCAAAGGGGTACAGAGCACCCCATTGAAAAAGGCTGTTCTTACCCCACTTGTAAGAGATGAAACTCTCTCTCCTAGACAGGGGGGGGGAAATCTCTGCATGAGTGAAACTCTACCAGGGGGCGGGGACCAGCCCAGAGAAATTCCGGAGGGAGGGGCCGAGGGCAGGCAGGGTTGTAGTACACCCTTTCCTGGCCAAAGACCCAAACACATGCCTGAATTAGCAGCTTTCCCCACAGAGGCTGAAGATTCTGAATCAGAGTGTCTTCCAGAAGGCACAGAGAACTGGGAAAATGCAATAGATGCTAAACAGGTCAAATTGAGTGAACAAAACCTGTCCACCGTAGATTTGCTGTTAACCTTGTGTCTTTTGCTGATTCACCTCTGGGATAAAACAAAAGAATTCATACTAGTGGTAAACCCTCTAAAAACATGGAACATACCTGATTTATGGAGAAAACTGTTGTACATGCTAGGGATGGTAACAAGACAGCCCCACAAGCATGTTGCTTTGCAGCCTATACCTGTAAATAGACTGGAAGCTTGGCACAGCAGCAAAAGCATAACAGGCCCATGCTGCTGTGTAGAAGGGGAAACTGAGGCACACCGCCTCATGGCCTTGGTGGTTAAAGGTCAAGACACCTCCACTTTAACAGGTATTGCTGTCTGCATTCTGTTAATGCTACACCCCAACCTGTTTTCAGGCATCTGGGGATCAGGAACCTCAAAATGGGCTAAAACCCCTAGAACTGACATATGGTTTCAAGGTACTGAAAAGAAGTGTGATCAAAGACAAACAGGAATTTTACGGGTACTGCCTCCGCCATGGACAGTGTCCAAGTCTCTGGCAGTAAGTTCAGGGGGAGGGTGTGACGGTACCTCCCATAAGGCTTTGTGGGAATATGACATAACTGGAATATGTTTTGTGCTGCCTGTGCCAGGTACATATCTATGTAAAGGTTATGATCTACTAGTTATGTTCACCCTAGTTGTATGCAGGCACCATTTGTGTGTTCAAAGTTATGAACATGGGCTGTGTAATTGCTTGATTCCTAAGGGGCCTCAGTTAGAACATTTGGTGACTTCTGGGGAAAGGAATGTGCAAATTAGGTGTTCAGTCAGGGGGCACTTAACAGACAAAAGAGCTTGGAAGATTCCAATCCACATCAGAAGTCTACCTGAGGACGTTCAAGGCAGCATGTGGGTAATGGCTGCTACCTGCAGTCCTGAGTCATGCATGGGCATGTGACCTGCCCATGTGATTTTCGAATCTCCATTCTGTGACAGGATTCTACAGAGGGAGAGGAGGGGGTCTCCACCCACAAGAGACAGTCTATTTAAACCTGTGGGAGACCCCTCCATTTTGTCTTCAGCTGGCTAAAGAAGGAGCCTCTCCACCCCCACAGGACACTTGAAGGAAACTGAAAACTACAGGGGGTGTGAGTGATTGCTGGACCCAGGCTAAAAGAAGATTAGCCTGTAAAAGGGAACATTTTGGAACTGGTGAGGATCTTATCTGTATTTAGTGCAATTAGACATAGATTTGCGTATTTTATTTTATTTTGCTTGGTAACTTCTTTTGTTCTGTCTGTTACTACTTGAAATCACTTAAATCCTACTATCTGTATTTAATAAAATCACTTTCTACTTATTAATTAACTCAGAGTATGTATTAATACCTGGGGGAGCAAACAGCTGTGCATATCTCTCTATCAGTGTTATAGAGGGCGAACAATTTATGAGTTTACTCTGTATAAAGCTTATACAGGGTAAAACGGATTTATCTGGGTTTAGACCCCATTGGGAATTGGGCATCTGAGTGTTAAAGGCAAGCAGACTTCTGTGAGCTGTTCTCAGGTAACCCTGCAGCTTTGGGATAGGTGGTTCAGACTCTGGTCTGTGTCTGAAGCAGATAGGTGTGTCTGGCTATCAGCAAGGCCATTGTGCTGGAACTACCTGTAGCTGGCAGGGGAGAATAGAAACAGAGGGGGCCTTTGCACATCAGCTGGCAGCTCCCAAGGGGGTTTCTGTGAACCAACCCGTCACACCCCCCCCCCCCTGGGCGGCCCTGGGTGGAGATTCCTGGAGAGGAAGCCTCAAGCCATGTCCCGCCGGCATCGTGGGGGTTTCCTTCCTGCGTTGGTGCCCTCTGTGCCGCTGGCAGGGGACATGGCCACCGCTGAGGACTCCCAGCTGCAGATGGAAGAATCCCCCATGTCTGTTCTGCCCCTGCATACCTGGATCCCTAGATGTTCAGTCCATCAGGGTCCATTCCACCCACCCATCTGCCCTCCTGAGTGACCCTGGCTGGAGAACCTCGCCCAGCTCCCCCGGACTGAGCCTCATCACTGGTGTTCTGTGAACGCCTCTTCCAGCAAGGAAGCCAGGCTGGGTCTGACACCAGCCAGAGACGGAGAAACCCCCCTGCCCAGGGAGCTGGTTCCCTGGTTAATCCCCCTCCCTGTCCCACACTGGGGCCTCCCTTCCCATTGGATTTGGTCGGGCTTCAGTTTCCCCCATGGATCTTTCTCTGCCTTTCCCTATTGGATTGAAGAGCCCCGCCCGGCACCTGGCTTTGTCTCCCTGTGAAGGTCCTTGTACCCATGTGTAGAGGTGCCTTCCCCATGATGTGTGGAGAAGCCAAACAGAGCGAGCGCTTTCAGTCTCTCCCTGCCAGGAGCTTTCTCCAGCCCCCCAGTCATTGCCCTGGCCCCATCCTGCCCCATCTCCAGTTTGTCACCATCCCCGTTCAAGTGCGCACCCCAGAACTGGTGAAGGATCCCAGTATCCCCATGGAAACACCACTCCCTGCTCCTGCTCACCATGGCCCTGTTCACACGGCCAAGTAGGGCAATAGCCCTTGTACCGCAGCCTCGCATGGAGAGCTCATAGGGCTTGCCAGGTCGAAATAATGTTTTGCTGGAGAATTCCGCACCAGCTGGGATGGGAGAGAAGCTGCTTTAGGAAGGATCCTGGTTCTCTTGGGTTTTGGTGCGGGGCATCCCGGGGATGCAGAAGGCAGCATTAAAATCCCTCAGCAACCTCTGCATCCAAGAGAAACGGTAAGTACAGGACTTAAATTATGCTTAGCTCCCAAAGGCCGACAGGGATCTCAGCAGCAGTGCAAGTCCAGAATCTAATCTATCTATCTATCTATCCCCATAAACCCCATCTCTCTCTCTCTCTCTCTCTCTCTCTCTCTCTTTCAGCCATTAGTGATTATCTTTGAGATCTTGGATGAGGAGGGATCCCAGAAGACTGGAAAAGGGCAAAGACAGTACCTGTGTATAAAAAAGGGAATAAGGGAACCCAGGTAATGATAGACCAGTCATCTTTATTTTGGTGCTTGGAAAGAGAATAGAGCAAATAATCCAACACTCAGATTGTAAGCAACCCAGCATCCTTTGTGGATGAGGGGGAAGCAGTAGATGTGATTTATCTCAACTTTAGTAAAGCTTTTGATACTGTCTCATATGACCTTCTTATACACAAACTAGGGAAATGTAGCCTAGACGAACCTACTATAAGGGGGCTGAACAGCTGGTTGGAAAACCGTTCCCAGAGAGTTGTCAGTGGTTCATAGCCAAGCAGGAAGGGCATATCGAGTGGGGTCCCACAGGCATCTGTCCCGGGTCAGGTTCTATTCAATAATTTCATAAATGATTTAGATAATGGCAGAGAGAGTATACTTATAAAGTATGCGGATGATACCAAGCTGGGAGGGGTTGCAAGCACCTTAGAGGACAGGATTAGAATTCAAACTGATTTTAAACTGGAGAGATGGTCTGAAATAAACAGGGCACAATTCAATAAGGACAAATGCAAATCTCTGTATTTAGGAAGGAACAATCAGTTGCACACATATGAAATGGGAAATGACTGCCTGGGAAGGAGTTCTGCAGAAAAGTATCTGGGGTCATAGTGGACCACAAATTAAATATGAGCCAACAATATAATCCTGTTGCAAAACAAGTGGACATCATTCTGGGATGTATTAGCAGGAGTGTTGTAAGCAAGATACGAGAAGTCATTCTTCGTCTGTACTCAGCACTGATTAGGCCTTAACTGGAATGTTGTGTCCAGCTGAGGGCCCCGCACTTCAGGAAAGATGTGGAGAAATTGTAGAAATTCCAGAGGAAAGCAACAAAAATTATTACAGGACTAGAAAACATGATCTATGAGGAAAGATTGAAAAAAATGGGCTTGTTTAGTCTGGAGAAGAGAAGGCTGAGGGGGACATGATAACAGTCTTCAAATATCTAAATGACTGCTATGAATAGGAGAGTGATAAACTGTTCTCCTTAATCACTGAGGACAGGACAGGAAGTAATTGGCTTAAATTGCAGCAAAGAAGATTTAGGCTGGACATTAGGAAAAAAAAATCTTGACTATCAGGGTGGTTAAGCACTGGAATAAATTGCCCAGGGAGGTTGTGGAATCTCCATCATTGGAGCTTATTAAGAGCAGGTTAGACAAACTCATGGCAGATCAATCACCAATGCTGATCGCCTCCTTTCCACCTCCTCTCCCTGCCCTGCTGCATGGCCCGTTGCATTTCTCTCACTGCTTTGTAGCCAGCAATGAATAAAAATGAAGTTACAAAAAAAAGTGATTCTGGGAATGAGGGATCAACCCGAGCTGCCAAATCCAGAGCAGCTGTTGCATCTGCCAAAGCTCAGGAGGGAATTAGCCCATACAGGGGAAAGGTGGGCTTGTGGTTAATGCAGGAGGCTGGGACCTAAGACAGATCACATGGATTTTTCCCTACACATTATAGATAGGTGTTCAAGTAGCCAGGCATCCTCTTCTTAAGTGTTATGTGCTAGTCTATAGCTGACACCAACTTATACCCTCTCTTGTGCTTTAGCTCGTAGCACATTGCTCCGTAAGCATCCAGGATCATTTTTTTCTGAGTTACCAGTGACTTGGCAACAGGTGATGGCATTTTTGACATTGAGTGCACGTCCCTCCTCTTTTGTTGACTAGATCCTTCCTGGCTAGATGCTAATCATGGATTTTAATCATCCACTCAGGAGAATCATCCCACCAGGTTCCAGTCACACCAACTATAGCAAAATAATGCTCCTAGAGGAGCAGTTCCAGTTCTTCGGGTTTGTTCCCCAGACTCCTTGCTCTGGTGCAGAGGCAAATCAAGAATTTCTTCTCTTCACATCTTTTGGTTCCTTGATTAATTTATTTCTCGATTTTCTGCTGAGAGCCCATGTCTTCCCTCTTTTTACCCTCCCCTTTGGTTATTAGTTTAACCCCTTGCTCACTCCTCTAGCCAGCCTGTCCCCATGGAGATTGGTCCCCCTTCTCCTGAGGTGAAGGCCATCCAAACTCTGCAGTCTCTTTTCCCCATAGAAGGTTGACTGATGTTCCACAAACCCCCCACCCTCCACATGACTAATGTTGAGATTAATCAGACCCCAATTTAGCCTGCGTTTTAGGCTAATCCAGCCCAGCTTTTTCACTCTACTCTCCTCAGACTGGCTCTTCTGTCCGGACAGGTTGGGTGTTAGCATGTGATGGGGGAGCCAGGAGCTCTGACGCCATCCTAGGTTACAGAGAAAGAGCAATTCGGGGGTCTGATCTGCCCACGAGCATCAGCGTGTCTCTAGGAGCCTGTGCAAACTATGGTCAAGGTCCAGCTCTGGGTAAACCAATGGAGTTACAGCCATTGACAGCAACTGGGGGTCTGGCCCCATTGACCCCATGGAGCTAGGGCCATTCGCAGAAGCTGGGGTCTGGCCCATTGCCCAAATCAGGGCAGGGAGGGGCTCAAAGTCCCAGGACAGCTCTGCATGATGGGGAGAGCTGGGCACAGACCCCTGTCTGGATCTAGCAGGGGAGAGGTTACTAGAGTGCAGGGGAGCTGAGCGCCAGGGGTCTGGGAGGACAATGGGGAGTGAAGCAGCTCAGGGGAACAGCACCAGGGGCTGATGGAGACACCAACTGGGACCCTAAAGCCACTGGGCAGGTGTTTTGTGCTGCAGCCAGCGCTGCCTGGAGGGGAAAGGCCCTTTATGCCATTTCCCACCCTCCACCCCCAGCCAGCCAGTCTCCAGCCCAGGGGCAGGGTCAGGGCTGGCAATGTGTACAGTGGTATATACATTTTTGCAGGTCAGAAGCTGAATCTGAGATCTGAGCCTGAGAGCCCGAGGCTGCCCTGTCCCCTCCATATAACGCCAACTCTCCTGAGCAGACCAGACCCCTTGGCTCTGCTCTCCCAGCCTCTCGTACTAACTGCTCCTTCCCTACAACCTACGACGGCGCCAGAGCTCCCGGCTCCCCCATCACCCGCTAACACCCAACCTGTCCCGACAGAAGAAGAAAATGATCCTGGATGCTTATGGGGTTGAGCCCGGGTTGCTCACTCATTCTGTTAGCCAAACAGGGCCTGTTTCCCCCCGGAGCTTACCTAATTACACCAAGGAGGCACGGAGAAGCAAGAAGTCGGGTACCAATATCTTTATTGATCGATCAGCTGAGCGGGTGCCCTCATCGGCTAGTGCCAGAAGAGAGACACACCCTTCATGGCCGGACTGGCCCTTTTTATAACCAGCAACAAACAACTTCGCCTTCATTCCTTTGCGTCATTAGGTTGGCCCATAGATAATAGGACACATACGATACATATTTCATATTTGGGGAAAGAAGTACACAAGTAACATTTTGTTGCGAATACATGTATCATTTTGAAGGGAACAACAAGATATAACCGTTGACCCCTCGCACTAACTACCTTGAAAATACATGGGAACATAGCAGCATTATAATTGTAAGCCAAATGAGCCATTTAAGCTGATAGGGAATAGCTGACATGGTTATATACATGTCCTTAGTTCTACTGAGCTGTTTTCGGCATTTTCCTAACAGTTCTCCCCCCTTAAAAGCATTTTAAGAGCATTACAGTCCCTGCTCTGCAGCTTCTATTCCTACTGGCGGGTATAACATCATCATCTGTTGAAATGTAGTCTGGGCCGCCAGCCTTCGGATCATTGAAACTAAGCAAGGGGCGAAGCATGCTAGGGTTAATAGAGTGATAACAAAAAATACAAAGAGAAGAAACCCTTTTCGTATCCATCCAAATGGTGGCAACCAGGAAGTAAACCAATCTGTGTCCCATCCACCCCAAGTTTGAACTGGGACATGGGCTATCTTCCTCATTTCCGTGGTTAATGGTTTTACTGCCTGCCCATTATCATCTATTTGTAAGCAGCAGTTAGACTCATTTAGTTTTGCACAGAGTCCTCCTTCTTCTGCTAACAGATAATCAAGGGCTATATGATGTTGAAGAATTGCATGTCTCATTTGAGTTGATTGGTCGGCCAAAAGATCTAGTGCTGCGGCCGTTTGATTAGTTAATATTTCCAGGATAGCCTGCAGCCTAATAATTTGGTTTAGATTATATATCGGTTCTCTGGCTCCTGCCACAAGTTCATTAGGGTTCCAGGTGGCTGGTCCATAATGTTTGATGATTCTTTCAGGGGGCCATTCCTGATCTTTCCAAGTTTGGGAGCTTCCGGCCTCTAAAGTGGAGTCCACAAACCGTTTTTCCCGAATTAGATCATCATATACTTTGACTCCCAAAGTCTTTCCCTGGAGTTGGGGCAATAGAAAAAATAGGGGCCTGATATACCCCACATAGCATATTCCGGACCAGTTCGGAGGCAACCTATGATAAGCATAGGATCCACAGATCCAATAGTGGCCTTTCAGGGCCCAAGTCCCATTAGCAAAGGGACCATCCCAGGTTTCAGAGTCTATTACTTGCTCAAAATATAAAGAATGACCTCTTACAGGCCCTCCCACAATGGTTGACTCATTGTAAGAATCACAGTAGTTACACTTCCACGCCCCAGCTCCCAACTTCCAGACACAGTTGCAGCCTAGCTCCAGTTTATCAGTGGCAGACCAAAAATGTCTAAAACCCTCGACCCGGGTTCCATTATGGTGCTGAAACGCCCACTGATACCGTCGTACCACGTGGTCCTTACTGGTGGTATTATCTCGCTGACAACTTAAAAACTTATGTACATCGGCCAAACTGGACAGTCTCTAAGGAAAAGGATAAATGGACACAAATCAGATATTAGAAATGGCAATATACAAAAACCTGTAGGAGAACACTTCAACCTCCCTGGACACACAATAGCAGATCTTAAGGTGGCCATCCTAAAGCAAAAAAACTTCAGGACCAGACTTCAAAGAGAAACTGCTGAGCTTCAGTTCATCTGCAAATTTGACACCATCAGCTCAGGATTAAACAAAGACTGTGAATGGCTTGCCAACTACAGAACCAGTTTCTCCTCCCTTGGTTTTCACACCTCTACTGCTAGAACAGGGCCTCATCCTCCCTGATTGAACTAAACTCGTTATCTCTAGCTTGCTTCTTGCTTGCATATATATACCTGCCCCTGGAGATTTCCACTACTTGCATCCGAAGAAGTGGGTATTCACCCACGAAAGCTCATGCTGCAAAATGTCTGTTAGTCTATAAGGTGCCACAGGATTCTTTGCAACTTAAAAAGAGGGCATCAAAGAACTCATCCAGTCCCACTGCCTTACAACCTTCACCCCTATGATTCCAGTAGGAGCATCTTACCCAGCTGTTGTTAGTCAGTCTTACATGGGTTTGGTTCCACCACCCTTGATATCTAGCACAGTCATACGTGTGACAGCTGGGATGATCATAGCAATCAAAGCCTGGAGAGAGAGTCCATTTACACTCACTTTCTCCCACGAACACTCCCTCCCTTTTTGTGCGATTAAGACAAACGACACCCATCCCAGTAGCATAGAGCTGCCAAGGGCCACTATCCTCGGGCCATCTCCCTGTTCCATTACGCATTATACTTAAATTACTGACCCACCATTTGGACTGGACAGGTTGGGCCACCCAAGGCCATTCATTTAATTCTCTTGGACCGCCACACACCCAACAATTGGTGAGGTTAAAGGAATTTGCTATTAACTCCCCGAGTTGCAAAAACCCGTTTTCCCAGCCATATGAGTATTTGAGTACATGTAACAGAAACACAAAGAATAGTTTCATTGTTTCCTTCTTTTGAATAGTCCCTTTAGTCCCTCTAGTCCTTGATATTCCCATGTGGAGTCTTCACCTGTGCCACCTCAGGCTTCCGGAGCCGGGGCGAGCAGAGGGCTGATGTCCTCTTCTGCCGACTTAGTTTCCAGGTTAGGGCTCAGGAACCGCTTTACTCGTGTGTGGTGTGTCCATTTGTCACTTCCAAGAATTTTAACCGCGGCCTGGCTGATGAGCGCAACAGTATGTGGGCCGTCCCACCGTGCCGTGAGGGGATCACGCTTCCTCTTTTTGACCAGGACTTGGTCACCGATCTGGAATGAATGCACGGGTTGATCCAAGGGAAGAGTCTGGAAAGGTGCCGCGTATCGATGTAGCTGTAACAAAACAGATTGCAGCGCAGAAACCTGCTTCCACAAGGAGTCATTTCCTACCTCCCAGTTTACATCCTCTCAGAACCCCGGGATGAGTATTCGGGGAAGGAACCCGAAAACCAGTTCAAAGGGTGAAAGTTTAAGACCCTTACGTGGGGTCCTCCGAATACGGGTGAGGGCAAGGGGTAGGGCATCAGGCCATTTTAAACCGGACTCCATACACAATTTAGTAAGAGTATCTTTAAGAGTCCTATTCATTCTCTCCACCTGACCCGAGCTCTGCGGCCTCCAAGGTGTATGCAATTTCCATTGGATACCTAGGGCCTGTGATACCTGTTGAACCACTTGGGAGATAAAATGGCTTCCCCGGTCCGACTCAATTACTTCTGGGAGATGGAAGCGGGGAAGTATTTCATGTAACAGGGCTTTGGTGACCGCCCGGGCCTGACAATGCCGTGTGGGGTAGCACTCCACCCATCCGGTAAGTTGGTCAACAAAGACAAGCAAATATTTGTAGCCCCTGCAAGGGGGCACTTCAGCAAAATCTACCTGCCACCTCTGGAATGGGTAGGCAGTCCAAGGCCGGCCTCCCATTGGGGCAGGAGGGCCGCACCCCTTTTGGTTTGTTCGCTGACAAACAGAACAGTTATTAACAATTCTTTGAGCTTCCATATGTATACCTAATCCTTTTAGGGACCGGGTGGCCAAGTCAACCATGGCTCCTGATCCCAAATGTCCCTCTTTATGTAAGGACCGAAGAATCTCCTGGAGTACTGGTTTAGGTACAAAAATCTCTCCCCCAGGCAATTTCCACCACCCAGAGGGAACCTGTTGGGCCCCTGCGGCTTGCGCGTGGGACACTTCCTCTGCTGTATAGTGGGGAGCGGGGGTTCTGGCTTTTATATCTTGGGCCCAGAGAAGCCATGTGGCTCCATTTTGCGCGGCTTCTTTTGCGGCCCGATCAGCCAATTGATTGTATCTACGCTGCTCAGTCTCAGGGGCCCTCCCATGTGCATGCACGTGTATCACGGCGACTTGGAGGGGGAGCATCAGGGCCTCAAGTAGTGACTTAATAAGGGTCCCATGGGCAATTCTCTGGCCTGAAGCCATGATGAAGCCCCTTTCTCTCCACAGGGTTCCATGGGCATGTACCACCATGTACGCGTAACGACTGTCAGTATAGAGATCAATAGTCCTTCCAATTCCCAAGTGGAGAGCCTCGGTAAGGGCCACCAACTCCGCTGCCTGCGCGGACAGGTTGGGACTAAGTTTAAACTTGTGCACCTCTCCTCCCTTCACTACGACGGCTGCTCCTGTAAACCGCTTCCCATCTACTACGTAACTAGACCCATCAACGTATCCTTCAACATCGGGACTGGGCCAGGGCAAGTCCGACAGATCAGGGCGGGGTTTAGTCTCTTGTTGCAAGACTTCGATACAGTCATGAGTGGGACTGGACCTACAGGGGACCTGAGGACCAGGCAGTAAGGTAGCTGGGTTAAGAGAACTAACAGTCTTAAAAGTCAGGTTAGGGGCCAGCAGAAGCCCCACCTCATATCTAGTATGCCAACTGGGATTTAGATGTTTTTTCCCAGCTCCTGTTCCCAGTACCTGGGGTACCCCGTGGGGCACCACAACCTCAGTATCCCCACCCAAAGTGCGTTTCTCAGCTTCCTGTACAAGGAGAGCAGTTGCAGCGACGGCCCGTAAACAAGCCGGCCAACCTTTGGCAACCGGGTCTAATACCTTTGAGTAGTAACCGACAGGTTGCCATGTCGGTCCTGACTTCTGGCACAGGACTCCAGACGCCACCCCTCCCCTCTCGTGAACGTACAGGGTGAATGGCTTCCGGGAATCTGGAAGGGCTAAAACGGGAGGCTGAACCAAGGCCTTTTTGAGCTCTTGAAATGCTTTTTCCTTTTCCTTGGTCCATGTCCAATGGAGCAGACCCTCCTTTGTGAGGGAATCGTATAGTGGTCTGGCTTTTCCTCCATAGTTAGGGATCCAAAGTCGGCAAAAACCAGTTAGCCCCAGGAAGGCTCTCAGTTCCCTGGGATTTTGGGGCTGAGGGCTATCAAGTATAGCCTGGATTCTGTCTTTACCCAAGCTACGACTCCCCTGTCGAAGATGATACCCGAGAAAAGTGACCTGCTGTTTAACCAATTGGGCTTTTTCTCTGATAACCTTATATCCCTGAGCCCCAAGGTAGTTAAGGAGCTCTATAGTCTGTTCTTTGCAAGACACTTCTGTTTCAGTACTTAAGAGCAGATCATCACAATACTGAACTATGTTGCACGAGGGGTGCCTAGCCAGGAACGGGGCAAGATCTCATTTTAGCTGGCTTCCAAAAATTTCGGGTGCACAGGTTAGTCCCTGAGGGACAACAGTCCAGAGATATTGAGCTTTGTAATGGGTGTCTGGGTCTTCCCATTCAAAGGCAAACAGTCGTTGAGACGCCTGATCAAGGGGTATTCAAAAGAAAGCATCCTTTAAATCGATCACAGAAAACCAGCTGTGACTCGCAGGGACTTGGCCCAATATAGTATGAGGATTTGGGACTACGGGGTAGGGGGCTTCTATTAGCTTATTAACCTGTTGTAGGTCTTGGACTAATCGATACTGTCCATTGGGCTTAGGCACCCCCATTATTGGAGTATGGTACGGGGAAGTGCTTTCCCTTAGCCAGCCACATTGCAGAAACTTTTGAATTAGAGGTTTCAACCAAATTCTAGTGGTTAACTTAAGGGGGTATTGTCGAATTCGAACTGGGCTGCTCCCTTCCTTAAGGGAAATATGCACTGGTATAGCATTTCAAGCCCGAGCAAAGCCTCCCTTCTCAGCCCAAACTTTAGAGTTAACCCCCGACAGCCAGTCTGTCTCATTTTCCTGATGCGCCTGGACAGGATTTTTAGCACTCAGGAGGGCCATTTGATAATTAGAGGCTTGTTGTTTAGGAAGCCTAACTTCCATGGTCCCATCGTTATTGAAGGAGATTTCCGCCTGTAGTTTAGTAAGGATATCTCGTCCTAGTAGCGCAATGGGACAGGAAGGGCTGCAAACAAATTGATGGGAAATGTGATGGTCCCCGACTTTCACTAGGAGGGGAAGCGTTTTTCTTAACTTTATGTTTTGTCCCTCAATCCCCTGAACTGTAGTACATCCCTGAGTCCTACATTGGGGAGCCTTAGCGAGGGGAAGCAAACTAAGGGTGGCCCCTGTATCAATAAGGGCATCAAGTGGGCGGCCCCCTACCTCAATTATGACCCTGGGATCCAGGCCGGCGGGCTGTGCCGCCAGAAGGGGCCGCTGGGTCCCTCGGCCTCCCTATTCGTAGGACCCCTCTCCCGTGCCGCTGTAAAAGACGGGCGCGGGTGGGACTCTGTGGACTCTGTTTCTATATCCCTCCCCCATGGCATGTCGTTGGGGGCATTCGTTCTTCCAGTGTCCTTCTTCTTTACAGATAGCACACTGATTTCATCCTAGGCGGGGGCCCTTTCCCTTCCCCAGTGGTCCTGGTCGCCCCTTAGCCTGGCCCCCCTTTTCTTGGTTGTCAGCCAAGTCTTAGCTGTGAACAGTGTCCTTGGATGGGGCCAGCGTCTTATCTTTGGACTGAGCTTGCTAGCTATAGTTTTTCAGTTAACTCGTTCTGTTCTTTTTCCCTCTTTACCAGATCTTTTATCTGCTATTTTGTTACTCAAAAACAAATTCAAATCTTTTATTTTCCTGGTTTTGTCTACCCTGCTGCAGCCACAACCTTTGGTCTTTATTTAAAACATTTTAAATCTTGTAAAGCATTAAGTCACCTTAAGGATTAAATGCTAAATACCATATTAAACAACACTAGTTTCCTGTATCTGGCAAAAGTATTCTCGGTTTTGCAACTTTAAAACAATACCAATTCATCTCAAACTTATAAAACACAGATTGTACACAGCAGGAGTGTTCTTCAGCAAATTCGACTAACTTATTCATAGTCGAATAATTCCACTTAAATAACCTCTTGCCTGGATTACTTGCAGACATTCCTACCAAGTTTTACTGCTTGATTCCCTCTAGCAACTACAGAGTTAACTTCTTGCCCTGTTGCCTTAAATCACTTGCTTGTCTCCCAAAACAACACCTAATCGATTCAGATTTTACCATTCCAATTATTGTCCTGGGGATTTGAAATCCCCATGCTTATAATTACTTACTCCTTTCCTTCCACTATGCCCTCAAAGTTTCCAACCAGTTTTCCAAATACTCTATCTGTGGCCTGCCCGCTTGGGCCCGATCCTGCTTTTCTCGCTGAACTGTCCCTTCCATGGGCACCGGCTTGTTCCACTACCAATTTAGCTAGGAGGGTGGGCTTTTCAACTAGCCCCCACCCTTCCTGGTCTCTTCCCTTAAACATTCTTACTCACAAGGCCACCAGAGGTTATTTTTCCGGGGGGGGGAGGGGGGGGCTCTTGGTGAAAGTAAGTTTTGTGTTTCCAGGGTCATAGGTGCCTGTCACGCTCCATTCCTCCCGGGCCGTCTTGCTCGAGTGTGGTCAGACACCGAGGAGGTTGAGGAGCTGGTGGTGGTGTGTGGGGGAGGGGGGCCTGATCATCAGAGGAGTCCTGATCACTGTTTCTATGATCCTCTCTTGGCTTTTTGGTTGGGGCGCTACTTTTAGGCGTAGGGGGCTGTTCTGGGGTAACCGGCGGGCCAGGATACAGAGGGGGAGGGGGCATAGGATCAGGGGCAGAAGGAATCACAACTGGACAAGGTCTCTTAACAGGGGGACGACCGGGTGTCTTGACAGGGGCACGGGCCATCAAAGCTCTACTGACTCGTGCTCTACATTCTCGCAGCCAAGGAGGGGGGGGGGGGGGGTTGGCTACAAGATCCTGCCAAATATCTATATAGGGATACTGATCCCAATGCCCATCCTGAGTTACAATTTTATGTACAGCCTGCACAGTTTCTAATTTAAGTGTCCCCCCAATGGGCCATTCCACCCCAAATGTCGGCCATTCCACAGTACAGAATTACACCAGATCATCTCTACATAATACAATTCCGTAATCAGCCTGGCGTCTAAACGCCTTCCAATTATTCAACATGCATCCCAAGGGTGTCCCGGCATACATACTTTGTCCGGACCCCATTACATTTGTGTTTAATTTAACCTGGTCACGGGTTCGACTGACCCCCCTTGCGATCAAGATATCCCGGTCACGGGGTTTCCCCTCGCAGGAATCTTGGGGTGGCTAGAGTCGGTTTAAGTCCTAGACCCGGTTATTACAATGTTGGTTTTCAGCATATCATTAAAACAAGAAACAAAAATACCCCTATCAGAAAGATAAGCAGGCCCTGGGGCTGTTCCAAGTCCCAGTAGTTATCCAGCACGTTCCACGGACTTAGGGCATTGGTAAAGTTATGCATTACCCACTGCCTGCTTTTTCATCATAATCACAAAAACCTTCCCTTACATAGAACACCAAGGGTCCAACCCACACTTCGGGGGCGTCAATCCTTAACCCAGGAGGTAAACGCACTTACCGCCCAGAGTGGCTGCGTCCGGCAGTTGGACCTTCCTCTCTTCTGGTACCGTCTTGTCTCCGTATCGTGTGGAGTTCTCTATAGAGGGGGCGCAGCCGTCCCGGCCGATTGCGGCGACCCAGAGCCCGAGCAAACCGCTCGAGGTGGCCACTCTCCAGAATCGTCCTCGGCCGCCGGTCAGCGCCCCCTACAGGGAGAGAAGTCCCGGCGGAGTCGCCAGATTTGTTAGCCAAACAGGGCCCATTTCCCCCCGGAGCTTACCTAATTACACCAAGGAGGCACGGAGAAGCAAGAAGTCGGGTACCAATATCTTTATTGATCGATCAGCTGAGCGGGTGCCCTCATCGGCTAGTGCCAGAAGAGAGACACACCCTTCATGGCCGGACTGGCCCTTTTTATAACCAGCAACAAACAACTTCGCCTTCATTCCTTTGCGTCATTAGGTTGGCCCATAGATAATAGGACACATACGATACATATTTCATATTTGGGGAAAGGAGTACACAAGTAACATTTGTTGCGGATACATGTATCATTTTGAAGGGAACAACAAGATATAACCGTTGACCCCTCGCACTAACTACCTTGAAAATATATGGGAACATAGCAGCATTATAATTGTAAGCCAAATGAGCCATTTAAGCTGATAGGGAATAGCTGACATGGTTATATACATGTCCTTAGTTCTATTGAGCTGTTTTCGGCATTTTCCTAACAATTCCCAGAATCACTTTTTTTGTAACTTCATTTTTATTCATTGCTGGCTACAAAGCAGGGAGCGAAATGCAGCAGGCCGCGTGTCACGTTATTGATTTGAACTGGGACCATATAGAACATGGTTGCAACCAAAGTCCCATAGTGGCACCAAATCTTGTATACAGGGGGTCAAATGAGGTGTCTAAGACAAGGTTATGGTTTGCTGGTTATGATTATGCTGTCTATATGTGTATATCAATTTTGTAGTTGAAGTTATGAATATTGGCTCTATGCTGTCTGTATTTCAAACTTATCCTGTGCTTCTGGGAGACGTCCCAGACAAGTTGGTGTTAGCTCTGCCTAGCCTGCTTGATGGCCCATTAAGGACCATCAGCGACACAATTGACCCATTGAGAGAAGGCAGATACGCCTTGTAACTCAGCAAAGTATGCAGGGCCTTGTCCATGTGACTCCAGACTCCATTTTGCTGTAATTTTCCACAGTAAGAACAAAGAGGTGTTCTTACACCTGGGAAAGACTATAAAAGGCTGATGCCTCATCTCCATCTTGTCTTCAATCCTGCTTCTTACCTCTGGAGGGATTTTGCTACAAACAGAAGCTCTACACAAAGGACTGATGACCCATCCCAGCGGGGGATGTACTCCAGAGACTTGATTTGAACCTGCAGTTTATTCTATCACTGCTACAAGCCTGAACCAAGAACTTTGCCATTACTGTATGTAATTGATTCCATTTAACCAATTCTAGCTCTCATCTCTATCTTTTTTCCTTTTATGAATAAACCTTTAGATTTTAGATTCTAAAGGATTGGCAACAGCGTGATTTGTGGGTAAGATCTGATTTGTATATTGACCTGGGTCTGGGGCTTGATTCTTTGGGATCGAGAGAACCTTTTTTCTTTTACTGGGGTATTGGTTTTCATAACCATTTGTCCCCATAACGAGTGGCACTGGTGGTGATACTGGGAATCTGGAGTGTCTAAGGGAATTGCTTGTGTGACTTGTGGTTAGCCAGTGGGGTGAGACCAAAGTCCTCTTTGTCTGGCTGGTTTGGTTTGCCTTAGAGGTGGAAAAACCCCAGCCTTGGGCTGTAACTGCCCTGTTTTAAGCAATTTGTCCTGAATTGGCACTCTCAGTTGGGTCCCGCCAGAACCAGCATCGTTACACCGCGTGGAAGGTTGGGGAGAAGAGGTGGGAAGGAGGCAATCAGCACTGGGGACTGATCTGCAATCAGTTCAGCGTGGCCTTTGCTGAGCTCCCTTCCCACTGGCTTTGCCGGTGCTGGGAACAGGTGTGTTTGGAACAGGAGGTGGCCACCCCGGTAACTAACCCATGGAAAAGGCCGAGTGAGGACAGGGCAGGCTGTGGTTTTAACAGGAGATAGCAGGTCAGGTAACAGAGGGGATCTCCCATAAATGGTCACTCGACCAGCTGACTTAGGGGAGAGCTACAAACTGCTGGCCTGCCCCAGGGTTCGGCTCGTGTCTGTTACCCCAGGAGAAATAAACCAGCTGTTTCCCTAGCGAAGAGACAGCCTAAGGGTCTGGGTTGGGATTGCCAAGGGAGCCAATGGGAGCTTGCCTTGAACCTGGCTCCTAACTCCCCTGGGCTCACTGCCTTGATGCTCATGGGTTGGGTGCTACCTGAGCAAAGCAATGGCCGGGCAGGGGCTAACCTGGGGAGAGGGGGCCCAGCCCCTCTGCAAAGCAGCCCCTATGTCTAGGCATCAACAAAGGACAGAAGCGACGCAGCTCCGGCCCCTGTAGCGATTCCTGACATGGCTCAGGGCTGCAGCCTCCTCATTGTTGCCCGTACCCAGGGGATGAAGTGGAGACTCTCGTGTACACCCCGGGAGGAGTGGGAGACCCCCAAGAGACGACGCCCTGGGCTGTTTTCCCGCACATCAGGGAGCCTCCAGAATCACCCTGTGAAATAAAACGAGCCACAGATGGAGAACAGCTCAGTGAGTCATTTCCTACTGATGCACAGCTCAGTGACAGCCCCCGGTGCAGCTGGATTCAGTGTCACCCCTCAATCTCCACCTGGTCTCTGTATGGCTCCCAGCTGGTCTCAGCCCCCAGTCCCCACCCCTAGAGCTGGTCTGTGCCTTCCCCTGGGAGAAGAACAGCTATTTTTCTCATTCATTTGTACAGCACCTAGTGCAGTGGGGCCTGATTCCGGATCGCTGCTCGTGGGCCCAACAGCAACACCAAAAGCCTGATTAATAATAACGATTTATCAAGGATGCTTGAAGCCAGGAGGAGAATCACCTCCCAAGAGTCTTTTCCCTTCTTTGGATCCCCCCCACACATCATGGTGGAGGCGTTATAGTCGCTGTATGGCCCGTTAGGATTCCTCGGACATGCGGCATCCGGCATCACCACCACGTCCACCTCCCGGAGCGTGGCCGGGGCTGATTCACTCTCTGTGCTAGTCCTGCCCCAGCCGGCGACGCTGCACATGGCCCCTGGCTTTACTCTCTCGCTGGCGCGGGGCAGGGCGATGGTATCCACCCATCTGTTCAGCTTCACTCTCTTCGCCAGCTGAGACACAAGAACGATGAAGATCAATGTGAGGGTCACTCTCAAGGACACATAGAGACACCCCCAGTCTCCAGAAACATGCAAACCCATGACTGCGAGGTCACTGGGGGTAGGGGATAGGATGGGGGTGGTACCTGCAGCAGCATGAGGTCAAGGGGGCAGGGAGACGGGATGGGATCTGCCAGCTGAGACACAAGAAAGATGAAGATCAAAGTGAGGGTCACACCCAAGAACGCAGAGACACACAAAAGCATGACTGTGAGGTCATTGCGGAGGGGGTGATGGCATGGGGTGGTACCTGCAGGAGTGTGAGCTCTCAAAATCAAACATGGATGGGGTCTTTCTAGCTGCAACAGGATTTCAGGACTGAGCCATCCGTAGCATTTCTCTAACACTAGAAACAAATACTCTGATCTAGACCATCTTAGGAGTCCCACACAGGCATGGAGCCCAGTATGGTCAAATTGGCCCGAAGGGGAATGTCTCATTTAACTCAGCTTCTGCAGAGTTTCATTGATCCAGGGGATGCATTTCTAGATTCTCATATACATGCTGGAGAGTGCCTGTCCAGATCTCCATTGGAGACAATGCCCTGGACCACCCCGTCGCACCCAGGGGCCCACCGGAATCATCCTGCCAATAAGGAAAATAACATCAGTGACTGATGTTAGGATGTAGATATTCAGGCTTGCCTGTAAATGCCTATACTTCAAGAATTTAGGCATGAAAAAACAAAGAATTGAAATCACAGTCAGCCTGTGTATGGGCCTTCTCTCACTGTGACAGTCTGAGGCCATGTTCTTTGGCTAAGGTTTGTTCTTTGGCTAAGCAGCAGGGGTAGGCGTAGGCTGGGAAGCGTATGGTTACATCCTCACATTCCAAATCAATCACATTGAGAAAAGGTAATATTAGGCTGTTGGGTGGCGATCCAATCTAACACCTCCAGGTAAAGAAAAGATCCTAGAATGTTTAAAGAAAACATAGTTTGATAGTTTTCTGTCTGGTAAGAACTCACTTATTAATAGTTTTCAGAGTGGTAGCGGTGTTAGTCTATATCGGCAGGAGGAAAAATCACTTTTGTAGTGGTAATCAGGGTGGGCCATTTCAAACACTTGACAAGAAGGTGTGAGTAATAGTAGGGGGGAAAATAGCATGGGGAAATAGTGTTTAGTTTGTGTAATGACCCATCCACTCCCAGTCTTTATTCAGGCCTAATTTGATGGTGTCCAGTTTGCAAATTAATTCCAGTTCTGCAGTTTCTCGTTGGAGTCCATTTTCGAAGGGTTTTTTTTTTAATAATTGCCACTTTTAGGTCTGTAATTGAGTGTCCAGGGAGGTTGAAGTGTTCTCTGACTGGTTTTTGAATGTTATAATTCTTGACGTTTGATTTGTGTCCATTTATTCTTTTGCGTAGAGACTGTCCAGTTTGGCCAATGTACATGGCAGAGAGGCATTGCTGGCATCCTGATTACTACTACAAAAGTGATTTTTCCTCCTGCTGATAATAGCCCACTTTAATTGATTTGTCTTGTTAGAGTTGGTAAGGCAACCCCCATTTTTTCATGTTGTCTGTGTATATATATCTTCCTACTGTATTTTCCATTCCATGCATCTGATAAAGTGGGTTTTAGCCACAAAGGCTTATGCCCAAATACATTTGTTAGTCTCTAAGGTGCCACAAGTACTCCTCATTCTTTTATCAATAGTTGTGATTGTGAAACCCTCACTTCTTATTTTGTCTTTGTGGTCCACAATTCTGTTCTGTTAATCTGTATGGTTTCTGTCTGGTTCTTTAATTGGTTCTGTCTGCTGTATAATTAATTTTGCTAGATGTAAATCAATTAAGGTTGTGGGATATAATTGGTCAGAGAATTACGTTACAATATGTTAGGCTTGGTTAGTAAAATTTCAGTAAAATGATTGGTTACGGTAAAGCTGCGCAGAACTCAAATTTTACTGTATAAACTGAGGTTAAACAGGAAGCAATTTTGGAAGGAAACTAGAATCATGCTTGTTGGAAAATAACCCCAATAAACATCACATTGTCTGCACCTTCGGACTTTTGGTATTGTGGCTCTCTGTCTGTGTGAGAAGAACCAGGGAAGTGGGAGGGTGAAGGGAAAAGCCCTCTAACAGCTGATTTGCCCAGCCCAGCCTGTCCTCTGGAGATCTCAGATTGTGTCTGGGACAGGTGTTCTCTGCAGCTGAAGGCCCAGCCCCGGCTGCCAAATAGAACAAGCCTGGAAATGGGTCAGCAGAAAGAGAAATCTAGTGCTGCACAGAATGATGTACCCATGGGAAAGGCAGTTTCTACAAAACTGAAATTTTCCACAGAAAACAATCAATTGTCAATTTTTCCTTTAGGAAAATTGAAATGAAATATTTCATTGCAAGTCAGTTCCACCCAAATCAGAATATTTCATTCTTTTAAAATGATCTGAAACATTTAGTTTGGTATCAGTTCAACAACATGTTAAACTGTTTCTCCTATCTGTGCATTGGCTTATGGGAGATGTTGTTCAGGTCTTCATTCTCTCCTAAGGGCTTGGCTCTCTGGAGGACTACATCTCCCATAATGCAACCCATATTTGCCTCTGACTGAGCTGTTTGGGGCATCATGGGAATCACATGAGTCAGTCCATTGTGGGAAATGAAATCCCTAATTTTATTAACATTTTCTGTGGAACATTTTGATAAAAATCAAAGTCCACCAATGTCTAATCATGTTGCTTCATGGGAATTGTATTTCAGGGGCCTCATGCCCTTATGGGAACACAGGATTGGAAGGCTCCTACTGGGTCATGGAGTCCAGTTCCTCCTGTCCCAGGCAGTCCTGTCATATCATCCCATCCATAAACTTATCAAGCTCTGTCTGCATCCTTGTTAGGTTGTTCCCCCCTCCCCCCAACTGCTCCCATTGGAGGTTGTTCCAGAACCTTCCCCCTCTGATGATTAGAAACCTTCTCTTCATCTCCAGCCTTCATTGATCCCTGCCCTGTTTATCCCCATTTGATTTGTCCTTTAGCTTCAAGAGCTCATCTCCCTGCCCGGTGTCTCCCATCCCTCCACACTCGATGTGTTTATAGAGCAGGGGTAGGCAACCTATGGCACGCGTGCCGAAGGCTGCACGTGAGCTGATTTTCAGTCATAGAATCATAGAATCATAGAATCTCAGGGTTGGAAGGGACCTCAGGAGGTCATCTAGTCCAACCCCCTGCTCAAAGCAGGACCAAACCCAACTAAATCAGCCCAGCCAGGGCTTTGTCAAGCCTGACCTTAAAAACCTCTAAGGAAGGAGATTCCACTACCTCCCTAGGTAACCCATTCCAGTTCTTCACCACCCTACTAGTGAAAAAGTTTTTCCTAATGTCCAACCTAAACCTCCCCCTCTGCAACTTGAGACCATTACTCCTTGTTCTGTCATCTTCTATCACTGAGAACAGTCTAGATCCATCCTCTTTGGAACCCCCTTTCAGGTAGTTGAAAGCAGCTATCAAATCGCCCCTCATTCTTCTCTTCTGCAGACTAAACAATCCCAGTTCCCTCAGCCTCTCCTCGTAAGTCATGTGCTCCAGCCCCCTAATCATTTTTGTTGCCCTCCGCTGGACTCTCTCCAATTTATCCACATCCTTCTTGTAGTGTGGGGCCCAAAACTGGACACAGTACTCCAAATGAGGCCTCACCAGTGCTGAGTAGAGGGGAATGATCACATCCCTCGATCTGCTGGAAATGCCCCTACTTATACAACCCAAAATGCCATTAGCCTTCTTGGCAACAAGGGCACACTGTTGACTCATATTCAGCTTTTCGTCCACCGTAACCCCTAGGTCCTTTTCTGCAGAACTGCTGCCCAGCCATTCGGTCCCTAGTCTATAGCAGTGCATGGGATTCTTTCGTCCTAAATGCAGGACTCTGCACTTGTCCTTGTTGAACCTCATCATATTTCTTTTGGCCCAATCCTCTAATTTGTCTAGGTCCCTCTGTATCCTATCCCTACCCTCCAGCGTATCAACCACTCCTCCCAGTTTAGTGTCATCTGCAAACTTGCTAAGGGTGCAGTCCACACCATCTTCCAGATCGTTAATGAAGATATTGAATAAAACCGGCCCCAGCACCGACCCTTGGGGCACTCCACTTGATACCGGCTGCCAACTAGACAAGGAACCATTGATCACTACCCGTTGAGCCCGACCATCTAGCCAGTTTTCTATCCACCTTACCGTCCATTCATCCAGCCCATACTTCTTTAACTTGCTGGCAAGAATACTGTGGGAGACTGTATCAAAAGCTTTGCTAAAGTCCAGAAATAGCACATCCACTGCTTTCCCCTCATCCACAGAGCCGGTTATCTTATCATAGAAGGCAATTAGGTTAGTCAGGCATGACTTGCCCTTGGTGAATCCATGCTGACTGTTCCTGATCACTTTCCCCTCCTTTAAGTGGTTCAGGATTGATTCCTTGAGGACCTGTTCCATGATTTTTCCAGGGACTGAGGTGAGACTAACTGGCCTGTAGTTCCCTGGATCTTCCTTCTTCCCTTTCTTAAAGATGGGCACTACATTAGCTTTTTTCCAGTCGTCCGGGACCTCCCCCGATCGCCATGATTTTTCAAAGATAATGGCCAATGGCTCCGCAATCTCATCGGCCAACTCCTTTAGCACCCTCGGATGCAGCGCATCCGGCCCCATGGACTTGTGCTCGTCCAGCTTTCCTAAATAGTCCCGAACTACTACTTTCTCCACAGAGAGCTGGTCACCTCCTCCCCATACCGTGCTGCAGAGTGCAGCTGTCTGGGAGCTGACCTTGTCTGTGAAGACAGAGGCAAAAAAAGCATTTAGTACACTAGCTTTCTCCACATCCTCTGTCACTAGGTTCCCTCCCTCATTCAGCAAGGGGCCCACACTTTCCTTGACTTTCTTCTTGTTGCTAACATACCTAAAGAAACCCTTCTTGTTACTCCTAACATCTCCGGCTAGCTGCAACTCCAAGTGTGATTTGGCCTTCCTAATTTCACACCTGCATGCCTGAGCAATACTTTTATACTCCTCCCTGGTTATTTGTTCAATCTTCCACTTCTTGTAAGCTGTTTTTTTGTGTTTAAGACGAGCAAGGATTTCACTGTTAAGCCAAGCTGGTCGCCTGCCATATTTACTTTTCTTCCTACACATGGGGATGGTTTGTTCCTGCAACCTCAATAAGGTTTCTTTAAAATACAGCCAGCTTTCCTCTACTCCTTTCCCCCTCATGTTATTCTCCCAGGGGACCTTGCCCATCAGTTCCCTGAGGGAGTCAAAGTCTGCTTTTCTAAAGTCCAGGGTCTCTGTTCTACTGCTCTCCTTTCTTCCTTGTATCAGGATCCTGAACTCGACCATCTCATGGTCACTGCCTCCCAGGTTCCCATCCACTATTGCTTCCTCTACTATTTCTTCCCTGTTTGTGAGCAGCAGTGGCACTCACACTGCCCAGGATCTGGCCACCGGTCCGGGGGGCTCTGCATTTTACTTTAATTTTAAATGAAGCTTCTTAAACATTTTAAAAACCTTATTTACTTTACATACAACAATAGTTTAGTTATATATTATAGACTTATAGAAAGAGACCTTCTAAAAACNCGCCTGCCATATTTACTTTTCTTCCTACACATGGGGATGGTTTGTTCCTGCAACCTCAATAAGGTTTCTTTAAAATACAGCCAGCTTTCCTCTACTCCTTTCCCCCTCATGTTATTCTCCCAGGGGACCTTGCCCATCAGTTCCCTGAGGGAGTCAAAGTCTGCTTTTCTAAAGTCCAGGGTCTCTGTTCTACTGCTCTCCTTTCTTCCTTGTATCAGGATCCTGAACTCGACCATCTCATGGTCACTGCCTCCCAGGTTCCCATCCACTATTGCTTCCTCTACTATTTCTTCCCTGTTTGTGAGCAGCAGTGGCACTCACACTGCCCAGGATCTGGCCACCGGTCCGGGGGGCTCTGCATTTTACTTTAATTTTAAATGAAGCTTCTTAAACATTTTAAAAACCTTATTTACTTTACATACAACAATAGTTTAGTTATATATTATAGACTTATAGAAAGAGATCTTCTAAAAATGTTAAAATGTATTACTGGCACGCGAAACCTTAAATTAGAGTGAATAAATGAAGACTCGGCACACCACTTCTGAAAGGTTGCTGACCCCTGTTATAGAGCAATCAGACCCCACTCAATCTGTGTTCCATGCTAACCTAGCCCAGGTATTTTATTCCCATCTCATCAGACTGGCTTTCCATTCCCCTGATCATACCACCAGCCCTTCTCAGCACCTGCTCCAGCCAGAAACACTCTTTCTGGGACAGGGCTTCCCAGAATTGGACACCAGATTCCAGCTAAGATGTGCCCAGAGTCTTTGCCACTGGCATTGAACCCTCCCTCTCTCTACTGGAGACACCTCGGCTGCTCCATCCCAGGATCGCCTTGGCCTTTCTCCCGGCCGTGGCCCATTGGTGTCCCGTAGTCATCCTGCGATTGACTGATACACCCAGGTCTCCCTCCCCATCTGTTGTTAAATTTCAGCCTGTTTCCATCAGCACCTTGCACAAGGGCACTAACACTGGAGATATTTCTCTGGAGACATCCTAGATACTGGTCTCCCTGGCTAGGATGCATCTCCCATGATGCACCATGAGCTCTCTTCTTGGGGCAGTGGAGAATGGGAGGGGCATGGCCGTGGTGGTTTCCATCATCTTGCTATACCCCTGGCGGCTCTGGGTGGGGGGATATTTACCTGAAACGCTGATTTCTTGGTGTGGGGGCTGCCGGTCCACAGCATGATGGTGGGGTCGTAATGCCGGTACCGCTCTCTGCACAGGCTGTCCGACACCACCTCCTGCTCCAGCCTGTCGGTGGTGGTGTTCACTCCAGTCCGACCCCACCCTGCCATGCTGCACTTGGAGCCTTGGCTGACATGGTGATTGGTCAGCTCTGCTCCATGCAACAGTTGCCAAAGGACAAGACAGAGAGAGAACAGACCTGGATCAGTGCTGGTATCAGAGCTGGTGCAGGCAGCGCCACCCATCCAGACCATGGATGTGAGTCCAGGGAGTGAGTGTGAGCTCACTGGGGGCGGGGTGATGGGATGGGGGCGGTACCTGCAGCACTGTGAGGTCACTGGGGCGGGGTGATGGGATGGGGGCGGTACCTGCAGCAGTGTGAGGTCACTGGGGGTGGTGTATGGGATGGGGGCAGTACCTTCAGCAGTGTGAGGTCACGGGGGGTGGTGTGATGGGATGGGGGCAGTACGTGCAGCAGTGTGAGGTCACTGGGGGTGGTGTATGGGATGGGGGCAGTACCTGCAGCACTGTGAGGTCACTGGGGCGGGGTGATGGGATGGGGGCGGTACCTGCAGCACTGTGAGGTCACTGGGGCAGGGTGATGGGATGGGGGCGGTGCCTGCAGCAGTGTGAGGTCACTGAGGGCGGGGGGATGGGATGGGGGCGGTACCTGCAGCAGTGTGAGGTCCCTGGGGGCAGGGTGATGGGATGGGGGAGGTACCTGCAGCAGTGTGAGGTCACGGGGGGTGGTGTGATGGGATGGGGGTGGTACCTGCAGCAGTGTGAGGTCACGGGGGGTGGTGTGATGGGATGGGGGCGGTACCTGCAGCAGTGTGAAGTTACTGGGGGCGGAGTGATGGGAGGGAAAGTGCCTTGGCAGCGTGAGATCACTGGGGGTAGGTGATGTGATGTGGGTGGAACCTGCAGCAGTGTGAGGTCATTCTGAAAGTTCTCATTGTTGAAGTCGGTGTGCTGCACCCAACAACAGGCCCAGAGCCGTTGCAAGTTCTGTCCTGGCTCCATAGAGTCTTGGACTCCCAGGTAGACAAACATGTTGTTGGAAAAGCCAAGGGGAGAATATAGAGCAGTTAGTGCCCATTGGACAGCAGGATGGGGCTATCACAGCTCCTTGGGAAGAGATACCAGCCCTGCTCCTGGCCTGTGCAGATTTCTACCTAAAGTTGAGTGACTAAGTAACACAGAGACAATCTTACGCACCTATGTATGGATGGACTTTCTCCTTCTCCGTTCTGGTTGGCTAAAGAGACCCCCCCAAAAATGAGCAATGGACTGCTCTCCTATTCAGGGTGACCAGTCATCCAGTTCTGGTGTCCATGGTTCAAGAAAGACATTGATAAATTGGGGAGGGGTCAGAGAATATCCACAAGAATGATCAAAAGATTGGAAAACCCGCCCTATACTGAGAAACTCAAGATCAATTGGTTTCAAATTCAGAGGAACTATAAAGGATTCTGTTTGTTTTTCTTTCTCAGTGATTGTTTCATGGTATGAATTTTTAACAGGGATTGTAATTTACCAGTGGAACAATTTACCAAAGATTATGGTAGATTCTCCATCACTGGCCATTTTAAATCAAGACTGGATTTTTAAAAGATCTCTTGATCAAAAGGAATTATTTGGGATATGTTATCTTTCCTGTGTTCTACAGGACATCACAAAAGATGATCACAATGATCTTGGCATCTCAATCATTGAACTTCATGACAGAAGAAGTAAAACATCCATGGAAAGGTGTAAGGCCCTAACCTGGGTGTAACTTTGAAATATTAAAAGAAATTGCTTAAAGCAGGGGAATCCCAGATGTCTTGGCTGGGCGGACACAGAAATAAGGTTGCTGGAGTGAATGAAACATACAAATAAGAAAAGGCTCCAGGAGCTTTTTAGGCACTGCCACCATCTACTGGGTACAGATGGAAGTAGCAAGAAGCTCAGATCTGCCCGTGAAAATGATTCTGGTCATTTTGTGGGATGAAAGAGCTTGCTGAGTGCATCAAAGAAGATGTTGAAGTACAGAAGGGTTCCTGGATGCTTGTCCCAGCCCCTCTGGACAGCCCCTTCCCTCCTCCAGGGTTAGCAGGACAGGACAAGAAGTGGTGAGACTTCATGGCAGGGATTGTATCTCCTCATCTTTCTTTAATTTTGGTATCTGGGTGTTCCCCTGCTCTCAGCCTAGTGAGACCTCACGGAACCATAACTTGGATTTTAACTAAGCCAGGCTCACTGCCTGTTTCGCCTTCATCCGTCTAAGTCAAGGGCCTAAGAGAACCTCCAATGATAAGTTGAGGCGAGTGCTCTTGATGCTTTCAACTAGTGCCTCCTCGAAACTAGAACTAGCAGAGACCACATACATAGAGAGCCTTAAGGCAAACTGCAACTTTAATACCGAGAGAATTAATTATGTGCAGTGTGAGTAACGTTCTAGAGACACGAAAGAATTGATGGCTGATTATCACAAGTGAATGTCGTAGGAAATCCTGGGGATTGGATCAGTCTCTGGTACAACAGCTGAGCCCCAGCGCTGATCTATGTCCATTGCCTACAAGGTTGTTCTGTTCAGTAGGGCTCAGATCCCCAAAGGCAATCAGGGGATTTCTTGATTGGTTAAGAACAACCTAGTGTCTGGGTTTGAGAAGTGATGGCCAAGGGAAAAGACCTGAGAAGAAGCTGGGTTGCAACTGAGTGAAGTAACTCAATGTCCTTATTGGACTGACTAAAAACATCACCTGTGATGTTCATCCCGTGGGGCAAGTCTAGTTTGCTGGGTTTGGGGTTTAAAATCTAACCCAGCAAAATTTGTAATTTTCACATCCTATAAATGCTTATAGTCTTGGGGCAACAAATTGCCAGCTCCGATTTCCCCAGGGTGGGATTCCCCCCACACAGCATCCTTGAGGGGTTGTATCCAGGATACAGCTCACACAAATTGTCCCTCATGACCTCAATGTCCACCTCATGGAGGGTGTCAGTGTTTGAGTTCTGACCAGTGTGACCACACCCAGCCACGCTGTGCATGGATCCTGGCATCACCCTGGAGTTGGCCTTTGGCAGGGGGATGAGCTGCATCCAGTTATTCAGTACTGTGATGTGTGACAGCTGCCATGGATGTGAGGGAAAACAGGGAACCAGATCAGCACAGGGAGTGGAGCTGAGTGGGAGCAACACGTCCCAAGAGAGGAAATTGGAGATCATAGAATCATAGAATCTCAGGGTTGGAAGGGACCTCAGGAGGTCATCTAGTCCAACCCCCTGCTCAAAGCAGGACCAAACCCAACTAAATCAGCCCAGCCAGGGCTTTGTCAAGCCTGACCTTAAAAACCTCTAAGGAAGGAGATTCCACTACCTCCCTAGGTAACCCATTCCAGTTCTTCACCACCCTACTAGTGAAAAAGTTTTTCCTAATGTCCAACCTAAACCTCCCCCTCTGCAACTTGAGACCATTACTCCTTGTTCTGTCATCTTCTATCACTGAGAACAGTCTAGATCCATCCTCTTTGGAACCCCCTTTCAGGTAGTTGAAAGCAGCTATCAAATCGCCCCTCATTCTTCTCTTCTGCAGACTAAACAATCCCAGTTCCCTCAGCCTCTCCTCGTAAGTCATGTGCTCCAGCCCCCTAATCATTTTTGTTGCCCTCCGCTGGACTCTCTCCAATTTATCCACATCCTTCTTGTAGTGTGGGGCCCAAAACTGGACACAGTACTCCAAATGAGGCCTCACCAGTGCTGAGTAGAGGGGAATGATCACATCCCTCGATCTGCTGGAAATGCCCCTACTTATACAACCCAAAATGCCATTAGCCTTCTTGGCAACAAGGGCACACTGTTGACTCATATTCAGCTTTTCGTCCACCGTAACCCCTAGGTCCTTTTCTGCAGAACTGCTGCCCAGCCATTCGGTCCCTAGTCTATAGCAGTGCATGGGATTCTTTCGTCCTAAATGCAGGACTCTGCACTTGTCCTTGTTGAACCTCATCATATTTCTTTTGGCCCAATCCTCTAATTTGTCTAGGTCCCTCTGTATCCTATCCCTACCCTCCAGCGTATCAACCACTCCTCCCAGTTTAGTGTCATCTGCAAACTTGCTAAGGGTGCAGTCCACACCATCTTCCAGATCGTTAATGAAGATATTGAATAAAACCGGCCCCAGCACCGACCCTTGGGGCACTCCACTTGATACCGGCTGCCAACTAGACAAGGAACCATTGATCACTACCCGTTGAGCCCGACCATCTAGCCAGTTTTCTATCCACCTTACCGTCCATTCATCCAGCCCATACTTCTTTAACTTGCTGGCAAGAATACTGTGGGAGACTGTATCAAAAGCTTTGCTAAAGTCCAGAAATAGCACATCCACTGCTTTCCCCTCATCCACAGAGCCGGTTATCTTATCATAGAAGGCAATTAGGTTAGTCAGGCATGACTTGCCCTTGGTGAATCCATGCTGACTGTTCCTGATCACTTTCCCCTCCTTTAAGTGGTTCAGGATTGATTCCTTGAGGACCTGTTCCATGATTTTTCCAGGGACTGAGGNAATGTGTCCAGTGCCGGAGTGTGAGGTCAATGGGGGTGGGGTGATAGGTGGGGGGCAGTACCAGCAGCAGTGTGAGGTCACTGGGGGCGGGGTGATGGGATGGGGGCGGTACCTGCAGCAGTGTGAGGTCACTGTGGGCGGGGTGATGGGATGGAGCGGTACCTGCAGCAGTGTGAGGTCACTGTGGGCGGGGTGATGGGATGGGTGTGGTACCTGCAGCAGTGTGAGGTCACTGTGGGCGGGGTGATGGGATGGGGGTGGTACTTGCAGCAGTGTGAGGTCACTGGGGGTGGGGTGATGGGATGGGGGCGGTACCTGCAGCAGTGTGAGGTCCCTGGGGGTGATGGGGATGGGGGCGATACCTGCGGCAGTGTGAGGTCACTGGGGGCGGGGTGATGGGATGGAGGTGGTACCTGCTGCAGTGTGAGGTCACTGGGGGTGGGGTGATGGGATGGGGGCGGTACCTGCAGCAGTGTGAGGTCCCTGGGGGCAGGGTGATGGGATGGGGGCGGTACCTGCTGCAGTGTGAAATGGATTTATTTGGGGTTTGGACCCCATTGGGAGCTGGGCATCTGAGTGTTGGAGACAGGAACACTTCTTAAGCTGTTTTCAGTTTAGCCTGCAGCTTTTGTGGGACGGTGTTCAGACCTGGGTCTGGGTTTGTAGCAGGCAAGCATGTCTGGCTCAAACCAGGCAGGGTTCTGAAGTCCCAAGCTGGCAGGGGAAACAGGCTCAGAGGTAATCTAAGCACATTAGTTGGCAGTTCCCAAGGGGTTTTCTGTGATCCAACCCGTCACAGGGAGATCTCCATTTGAGTCAGGGAAGTCAGAGAGGTAAATTTGCATGAACATTTCCACACCTCTACATCAGACATGAAAAGGAGCTGAAAGCTAGCAGCTCTCAGTGACATTCACTCATGCACAGGGAGACCAGGAAAAAGGTCTATGAACCTCTTACATCCTGCCCCTTCTACTGGGGAGACAATTCTACAGTTCCCAGACCGCTCACTGTGAGTGAAATTCACCCATGTGCCCACACCTACGCATCACTCAAGTCCCTCTTTTGGGAGCATAAACGGGATTTAAGTGGGTTCGATGCACAGGGGTGAATTTCCAGCTCTTTCTCCGTCTTTCCCCTCCCCCAATGTAGGACAATGAAATACAGAGGGGATTTGCTATCCCTAAAATATAGGTATAATAATGGATGAGCCCAGCAAATATGATAGCAGGGGTGCAACCAGAAGGTTTATCTTTTACACACAAACAGAGCAGTTCTTCTGGTTTTCCCCTCAGATCATCAAGAGTTTATGTCTCTCTTGAGTTCTACTGAAACTGAGGCACAATGCAAATGGTTCCTAATATAATGTCTCCAGGTGCTGGGATGTATCCCATCACTGAAATATCTGAGCATCTGACAGACATTAATCATTTTAGCGTCACAACATTCCTGAGGGAGGTGAGGAAGTTGTGTTATCCTGGTATTTACATAATGGACCAGAGGCAAATAGGGGGAGGAATAGCTCAGTGGTTTGAGCATTGGCCTGCTAAACCCAGGGTTGTGAGTTCAATCCTTGAGGGGGCCACTTAGGGATCTGGGGCAAAATTGGTCCTGCTAGTGAAGGCAGGGGGCTGGACTTGATGACCCTTCGGGGTCCCTTCCAGCTCTATGAGATAGGTATATCTCCATATATTATTATTAGCGGTTAAGGTTGTGGTTTTTCAGAAGAGCTCAAACATCTTTTGGGTGCTTTGCAAATCTCAGCTTTAGGTCACAGCAGGACTGTTGAGATGAGCCTTTCTTACATTCCACCCAGGCAGTCTGTGGAAATGGGGGATCAGAACACAGCTTTGGGGTGTCTGAGGTGAGAGTTTTAACCAAAAGACCTTCCTTCTTGTCTGAGGGCACTTGGTGTTGTATCACCCTGATGAGTTCAGAGCTGAGAAAGAGCAAGGTGAAATTTGTGGAGCTGGTTCTGCTCTCATTCTCCCATGTGTGAACCAGGAGTAACACCATTGCAGTGAATGGAGTTACACCCTTTTGAAAAGCTGTAGGGGAAAGGCAAATCAGATACAAAGGGTCTTGGAAAAGAATAGTTATGTATGCAAAATGTCACAAACATTGGCCCCAGTAAAAATCCCCCAAAAGCCTTTGGGGAAAAAATCTACTCCGACTTACACTGGTGTAAATCTGGAGTAACCATATTCACTTCAGTAGAATGACTCTAAATTTGCCCCAGTGTAAACACCCAGCAGCTACTAACTGATGGGAGTGAGAAAGAAATTTCTGCTCTTGCCAGGTTATTCTTCAGTTGCCTACTGGGGGTGACTTGATCCTTCCCCTGAAGAAGCAGCTCTGGCCACAGGTGAATACACAATACTTGAATGCATGGATCCCTGCTCTGATCCAGTTTGGCAATTCCTGTATAAATGAGAGCAGCATTTATCCCAGTGAATCATGTTGTCTGAATTAGGGGTTAGTCAGGGCCCGCTAATCTTTACTGTTGTGTTCGGTGTAAAGTTTAGGGCTAGGATTCTCAAAGGCTACTACGAAAGTTTTTGGGGCTTTGCATAGACATAAAACAGAAGGCGAGAGAGAGAACTCGCAACGTCTTGCCTTGTAATATGCACAGTCACTGCAAGGCTGTTTGCATAAGTTCCCCATTGTTTTGGCTCAATGTGTGTCCTGTGGTGCAGTAATACATGCCGCTGTCTCCGACTTCCATGCCTCTCATTTCCAAATTCACCTCGCTTTTAGAGGTGTCCCTGGAGATGGTCAATCGGTTTTTCAGGGACTCCTGGTAGTATCTGTCATCATCCCAGTGCACAATGGATAAGCACTCCAGGCCTTTCCCTGTGGGCTGTGGAATCCAGCTCACGGCATTCCCGCTAGAAGTGAGAGAGAATCCGGACACTGAACAGGTGAGTCTCAGGGTCTGTGAGGGCTTCACTTGGGCTGTTCCAGTCTGCAGCAGTTTAACCTGGGAACGGGCACCTGCAAAGAGCGCGGAGAAATCTCAGTCAGAGAATTGAGCAGCAACTGGCTCTGCAGAGAGGAGAGACTGCTCAGTCCTAGGTACTTACATGCTGCAATAGCACAGAGGAGGAGAGCGAGAAGCAAAGTTTTCATCTACCCTCTTGCAAACAGGCCCAAAGACTCACAGGGAATCACACGGGTTTGATTTCTGGAGGAAGTGCTCTAATAAAAAGGGGAAATATTCTGTTCTTAAAGGGAAGATGAATAATCATTCACATACCTTATTCAAAGAACCGTACCAGCCATGCAAACCAAGAAGATATAAAAGTCATGAATTAATGGGTCATGTGGGAGACAGATTATAACTCTGGAATCGCCTAGAGACCTTCAAACCAAGTTTACAGTCCCATTGCGCTCCGTGCTGCAGAGACACAGTCCCTTAGGAATGAGCTATTACCTCCTTAAACCATATATGAGATGCCCATACACATAGGTAACGGAGTCAATCTGAGTGACTCTATAGAATCATAGAAATGTAGGGCTGGAAGGGACCTCGATAGGTCGTCAAGTCCAATCCATCGCACTGAAGCAGGACTAATTAAACCTAGACCTTCCCTGACAGGTGTTTGTCCAACCTGTTCTTAAAACCGTCCAGTGACGGGGATTCCACCATCTCCCTTGGAAGCCTATCCCAGAGCTTAACTACCCTTATGAAGGATATCTCTTACATCTAAAATAAATCTCCTTTGTTGCAGATTAAGCCCATTACTTGTCATACATTCAGTGATCATGGAGAACAATTTATCGTTGTGACAGCGTACCCCATAAAGGGGCTCATAAATGTATGTATAATATAACTGGAATAGGGTTTTGCTACATAGGCCATGTAACACATCTATGTAAAGGTTATGATCTACTGCAGGGGTAGGCAACCTATGGCACGGGTGCCGAAGGCGGCACGCGAGCTGATTTTCAGTGGCACTCACACTGCCCGGGTCCTGGCCACCAGTCCTGGGGGGCTCTGCATTTTAATTTAATTTTAAATGAAGCTTCTTAAACATTTTAAAAACCTTATTTACTTTACATACAATAGTTTAGTTATATATTATAGACTTCTAGAAAGAGACCTTCTAAAAATGTTAAAATGTATGACTGGCACGCAAAACTTTGAATTAGAGTGAATAAATGAAGACTCGGCACACCACTTCTGAAAGGTTGCCGACCCCTGATCTACTGGTTATGTTCATCCTAGTTGTATGCAGGCACCATTTGTGTGTTCAAAGTTATGAACATTGGCTGTATAATTGCTTGCTTTCTAAGTGGCCTCAGTTAGAACATTTGATGACTTCTTGGGAAAGGAATGTGCAAATTAGGTGTTCAGTCAGGGGGCACTTAACAGACAAAAGAGCTTGGAAGACTCCAATCCACATTAGAAGTCTACCTGAGGACGTTCAAGGCAGCATGTGGGTAATGGCTGCTACCTGCAGTCCTGAGTCATGCATGGGCATGTGACCTGCCCATGTGATTCCGAATCTCCATTCTGTGACTGGATTCTACAGAGGGTGAGGAGGGGGTCTCCACCCACAAGAGACAGTCTATTTAAACCCGTGGGAGACCCCTCCATTTTGTCTTCAGCTGGCTAAAGAAGAAGCCTCTCCACCCCCCCAGGACACTTGAAGGAAACTGAAAACTACAGGGGGTGTGAGTGATTGCTGGACCCAGGCTAAAAGAAGATTAGCCTGTAAAAGGGAACATTTTGGAACTGGTGAGGATCTTATCTGTATTTAGTGCAATTAGACATAGATTTGCGTATTTTATTTTATTTTGCTTGGTAACTTCTTTTGTTCTGTCTGTTACTACTTGAAATCACTTAAATCCTACTATCTGTATTTAATAAAATCACTTTCTACTTATTAATTAACTCAGAGTATGTATTAATACCTGGGGGAGCAAACAGCTGTGCATATCTCTCTATCAGTGTTATAGAGGGCGAACAATTTATGAGTTTACCCTGTATAAGCTTTATACAGGGTAAAACGGATTTATTTGGGTTTAGACCCCATTGGGAATTGGGCATCTGAGTGCTAAGGGCAAGCAGACTTCTGTGAGCTGTTCTCAGGTAAACCTGCAGCTTTGGGACAGGTCATTCAGACCCTGAGTCTGTGCTGGAGCAGATGGGTGTGTCTGGCTTCAGCAAGACAGAGTGCTGAAACCACTAAGCTGGCAGGGAGAACAGGAACAGAAGTAGTCTTTGCACATCAGCTGGCAGCTCCCAAGGGGGTTTCTGTGATCCAACCCGTCACAATCGTGTCTTCTTTATAACAGCCCTTCACATATTTGAAGACTGTTCTGAGGCCCCCCCTCTGTTTGCTTTTATCAAGACTAAACATGCCCAGGTTTTTTTAACCTTTCCTCATAGGTCATGTTTTCTAAATCTTCATTCCTCTCCTCTGGACTCTCTCCAATTTGGCCACATCTTTCCTAAAGTGAGGTACCCAAAACTGGACACAGAACTCCAGCTGATGCCTCACCAGTACCGAGTAGAGCTGGACAATTACCTTACATACCCACTTTTGTTAATACACCCCAGAATATTAACCCCTTTTTTTGAAAATGCATCACATTATTGTCTCATATTCAATTTGTGATCTACTGTAACCCCTACCTGTTTTTCAGCATTACTACCACCTAGCCAGTTATTCTCCATTTTGTAGCTGTGTTTGATTTTTCCTTTTTAAGTGTAGTACTTTGCACTTGTCTTTGTTGAATTTCATCTTGTTGATTTCAGACCAATTCTGTAATTTGTCAAGGTCCTTTCGAATCTTAATCCTGTCCTCCAGAGTGCTAGCAACTCTTCCCAGTTTGGTGTCAGCTGCAAATTTTGTAAGTATACCCTCCACTTCATTATCCAAGTCATTAATGAAAATATTGAATAGTACCAGACCCAGGACTGACCCCTGCAGGATCCCACGAGATGCACCCTCCCAGTTTGATAGCAAGCCATTTGATAACTACTCTTTAAATACGGTCTTTAAACCATTTGTGTACC